>JAJMHP010000029.1:0-110476 GCA_030583235.1 Metschnikowia lunata | reverse complement strand
TGCACCCGAAATATGGAATATTCCTATCATCCATCACTCAAAAATACTGTATATCAACTTTCTTGAAAATACACAGGCTTAAACGTAGAAGTTGGTCCGGTTAGATGGCTCGTCCACCTGGTTGGCAAATAGTCGAAAATCCGCCACTGCGTGGCGCATTGACTCCGTTCCAGTATTGCCTGTTTGGAAAGTTTTTTAAACAAATGTTTGAATTTGTCTCGGTCCAGTGCCTCTTGTTGCACACAGCAAAGAATACTTTTAATGTGGCCTAAAGCTCCAGAGCGTTTGATATGTTTCTGCTCCTCGGTATCTCCTGGATCCTCGTATGTCTTAGAAGGATGAACACGCTCATCAATGATCTCTTGTATGATATTCTCCTCAGTCAACGCCTCATGTGGCTCTTCATCGTCATCATACTCATTAAGGAAGTAATTGACGGCTGCTAATGTATCCAAGTGCTGATCATCGTCGAGATTGCCAACTAAGGTTGCGAGATTCTCCGCTAGTCTCTAGTTTCCGCAACTATCGATTCTGTAGCATGGGTTTGTTCACTTCGTGGAGTAAGCAATCCCGACTTGCGCCAACAATTTTGGAATATTCTAATTTGGAATATTCTAGCAGAAAATATTATTCCATGCTCTATTGGACCACATCACTGATTGCTTCTCACTAACCCCTTCCATGATAACTCGCCTTTTCTCTGCTCGAGTTCGTCGAGCATGTGTGTCACGAATATTTCACTCGCATGCAGAAATCTCATTGGTCGATCCCTTCAGTCATAAGAAGTTTCTGAGACAAGACATGGTGTGTCTCAGGATACCCAGCGGAGGGGAAATCACAAGTGAATGCCAGCTCTGTTGTAGAATAATTTTCGCCAAATCTCGTGCTATTAATGCCTACAGCCATTTTGATTTTGCACCAAAATTTTGGAATATAACTATAGTCACCATGTTCTGGCATGTATGTAAATTATGCCTAGATTCCCATTTCTTAGGCAAAAGAAGTGATTTTTCTTATAGATGTAATAGCCATCGGAGAGCGTATTCTTCTCTCTATTCTTCTCGAATTGCTTTTTAATGTTTTCCTGTTTCTCGCCTCATGCATGTAATTTACGACGCCACCTTCTCCAAATCGCACGTTGTGAAACATGCATGGAGGAGACGCTCGGGAAAACTCCAGACCAATTTAGAACGGCATCAACAGAATACGAGAAAGAATGGGATTACTCGTGGCTTGCGGAAGTGGGTGCTCGTGGCTGCGCCATGACGTCACCCAAAGCTTCTGCGCCGCCACAATCCTGCACAATCCCCGGTACTGCACACACGCCCGCTCACCCTGGTTGCGCAATGGAGCAATCATGCGTCGGGCTTCGTCCTGGGCGAAAAAAGTCATGATGTCCACCAGCCTCGGCACGAACACTCGCACAAGATAAATAAAGAATCAGTCGAAGATTTCGATATTCCGTTTACTGAATTGATTTTGGTGCAACTCCTCAAAGCGAGGAGCGATCCAAAGTGAGAAGTGATCTAAAGTCAGAAGTGATCATCCCGTTTGTTTTGTGTGTCTCCTCGAAAATACCCCATTTCATTGACCAGAAGGGCGTTCCATCTTCTTGATTTGGCTGAGCGACCTCAATTGCTGCGGACACCAGAGCCAGGCGCGACCAAGAAGAAAATGCTGGAAAAAAGTTTGAGAAACAAAATCATTGAAAAAAAATCCCAAAAAAACCCCACCGACAACGTAGCCAGAATCGTAGATAACAAATGAAAACCAGCCGTGTGCTTCCCCACTCCTAGCCTATTTCAAGTAGCCCAATAACCCAAAAGACCACCAAACCAAACACTGCCGACTAACCCTAACCTTATCATCGCTTAGTATCGACACTCGGACACCTTTGTTTTTAATTTTGCCAAAAATATCAGTCATTCCTTGCTTGGCTAAACGCAGGCGCCTGATAGCAAGGTTAACACCATGCATCGGCCGCCGCGCGTGCTACCCGCATGGGGACGTGGTGGTTCCTCATTTCCTCATTTCCTCATTCCCCCACTCACGTATATAAGCACCAGTTCCCACCCGTCGCATTCGTTTCTAGAAAATCTCCTCTAACGCATTTTCAGAAAAATAACATAAAGTCACAATGCACAGAACTTACTCCTTGAGATCCCAAAAGGCTCCTACTGCCTCGCAGATGCAATCACCACCACCACCAGCTTCGTCCACCAAGTCGAAGTTCTTTGGTAAGGGTGGTATCACGTCGTCTTTGAAAAAGAACTTTGCCGGTGTTACTGCGCCCGAGTTATCGAAGAAATTGACGCAATACATCAAGATGGAGAAAAACGTCATGAGAGCTCTTGAGTTGACTGCCAGAGAACGTCGTGAGACTGCCAAGCAATTGTCGTTGTGGGGTGAGGAAAACGACGAGGATGTTTCCGATGTTACCGACAAGTTGGGTGTATTGATTTACGAAATCGGTGAGTTGGAGGACCAATTTATTGACAAGTACGACCAGTACAGAATCACCTTGAAGACCATCAGAAACATTGAGGCGTCGGTGCAGCCTTCCAGAGACAGAAAGCAAAAGATCACCGACGAGATTGCTCACTTGAAGTACAAGGATGCTCAATCTCCAAAGATTCCTGTTTTGGAGCAAGAGTTGGTGAGAGCTGAGGCCGAGTCCTTGGTTGCCGAGGCCCAATTGTCCAACATCACCAGAGAGAAGTTGAAGGCTGCTTTCAACTACCAATTCGACGCCATGAGAGAATTGGCTGAGAAATATGCCCTCATAGCCGGATACGGTAAGGCCTTGTTGGAATTGTTGGACGATTCCGCTGTCACTCCAGGTGAGACCAGAGCCGCTTACGACGGCTACGAGGCTTCCAAGCAAATCATTGTTGACGCTGAGAATGCTTTGGGCTCTTGGACCTTGGACTCTGCCGCCGTCAAGCCAACTTTGTCTTTGCACCAGGAGAACGACGAGGAGCCAGAGGAGGACGAGTTGTACGAGGCTGAGGAGGAGTTTGCCAAGCACGACGAGCAAGAGACCACCACTAACGGTGCCCACTAAATGCCTGAGAAGCAAATCTCCCAGGCTTTTGGCCATTGATGGTGTTCAATTCAATGCCATGTGCAGCTCTTCCCTAATAGCTTCCCACTAACTGAAGTCTGCTCTTGGTAAGCTCGCGTCTAGACTGGCGTGTGCGGTCCATCCCTCCCTTCATTGTAATATGTATGTAATAATTTTATTCAGTGACAAAACAAAAGACACACAATGAATTTTGGGGTCAAATGAAGGCAATGTAGATTTCGTCCGACTTAGAAGGGCGTAACGGTTCAAGACATTTTGTTTCAAGGTAGATTGATCCTGATGTGGCGAGCTGAAGTAGACACGAGAGTGCATTTGCAGCAAGCTTTTTTTGAACGCATTCTTCAGAATTAGACTCTCTGCTTGGTATCAAGCATTCAAAAGAAAAGCCAAGCCCTGCAACCGGCCGTTTTCCTGTTTTCAACACTGACTCGGCTCGATCATGAAGAAACTCCTTGAAACTGTTCAACGTAAATTCTCCTGAATCATCCCGCGAAGTCTGCTCCTCCCCCTGGATTTCCTCTAGCATTGGTGAAAGAGGTTCCAAGTCAAACATCTCTGGCCCATATTCAATCACTTCCTCGGGGTCCTCAACCGGGCGCTCGTTAAAAAGATCATCAGCTAAGCTCAGACTGGGCCTTCTGCTTTGGACATCTCTTCCTCTTTCGACATCTTCCATGCCTCTCAAGAACGAGTCAAGTTTCGAAATATCCGGATGTCTTGCTGACAGGGGCAAGGTCTTCGGACTTATTCCAACTGTGGCCGATGGTCCAAAGATAATTCGATAGCACATATTTAGAAAAGGCGGCTGGGTCCAGCTCAATTCATGGAAAAGATCGGAAACTGAATAATGAGGACGTGCTAATCTCAGAACTAGCTGCTCAGTCAGAATCAGAACCTTATTGTAAGTTGTGACATCATCAACAACTGGCCTCAACTTTCTCCTCTTTATACTTCTCGATATGGGAATGGTTTCTGAGATTGTTGCTTTCGATTGCATTAACACACCCTGACCCAAGTCACCACTCGTCTGTTGCAAAGACTTTGAAATATCTTCAAATGTAGCACTGACAGTATTGAAATCTTCCTCTAGATTCAAATCCAACAAAATCTCTTCTTGCGGGTCAACAATATTTGAGGCGTCGCATCCCACTATATCACCGTTTTGATCAAACTCAAAATCTACCATTAGGCTTTCTTCCAACAGAACTTCCTTGGTGTTGGTGGATCGGTTGACAAAGTCCATAAACAGCTTTTCCTGTGCTTCAGCGACAATCCGACTAGGAATTTGACTTGTATCCACTGTACCACGTAAGCGAATATCCTGTTCTCGAATAGCCAAACTTCTTTGAAATGCTTCGTCTAGCTTATCTCCTGAATTTTCGAATTCAAGAGAATCTTGAATAAAGTCTACATCCAAAACAAAGCATTGATCATCTTGCAAAACTGACAATCTTTCTCGCTTTGCATGATCTTGTACTCTTTTCGTCGCCCCAGTTTGATAAAACTCTTTTGTGAACAAGGGGGAGCAAATTCGATCGAAAACTATCGATAAATCGGTAGCCATAAAAGATACTTTCTGCTTATATATCAACGAAAGACCAAATAAAAGATTCGAGGCAAGCCGCAAGTTTTGTACCTCATTTGCGATATTGGACACTTTATCACAAGTTCTGGGGATTGATATTTCGCTGATCCCCTTTTTGAGTGTTCGACGACAGGCCTGCTTCGTTCCTACAGTGGCCATAAGCCAAGCCTGAGCAACACCAGAATCTTCACTTTTCTTTATACAATCCATTATAAAAAGGGGGAAGAAGAAGAGAGTACAATGCAAATACACAATAAACTCGGAAAGTACGGTTATAAATTGGATCGGTTTTCTTTCAAAAGGTTCTGTTTGGTGGCTGATGTAAGAGGAGGAAACATCCACGTTTTTATAGTGAATATTCTCACTTAGCGACATTTCCAAAATGAGGGGAACAGTATGTTTCAGGTCGAGGATTTGCAACCATCTCAGGGACCGCATATAAAAGCCGGGCTTTTCCCTTCTAAACTCAACTCCTTTTATTTAATTTCCCTTAATTTTCGTACCGGAGCGGTTTTGCAGCCACACTCATGACTCGTGCGCCACCCCGCTTTTGCTCCTTTTTCGGACACCCGCAGTGGGACGGTTCTGCATAAAACACTGCCCTTTATCAGCGCCGCTCGGCTTTTACAATCAGGAGCAAGCCCACTATCAATTAATATTTACCTTCTTTTGGTTTCACCACCTCACTTGACTTCTTCAACCCAACCCAACACAACACCCTCATTACCCAAATAGAAACCAAATCTTGACATACAGCCATGGTTGCTATTCACCGTTTCGCCATTGCCGGGCTTGTGGCGTATTCCTCTGCATTCGTTCTTCCCTCCCTTGGCTCATTTTTAGAGTCGGTTGAGAATTCAGTGTTTTCAGCCCCAAAAGAAGACGAAGGAGCTGCAAAGATTATCAGCACTTTCCCCACACCAGATGATAGGCCTGTTCCAGGTAACGCTCCGATCATCAACTGTGAGAGCTCCTCGCGCCAGATTTTAGACTTGCAAAACGTCATTATCGACCCCAATCCACCAGTAAAGGGGGCAAACTTGACTTTTACAGCAACCGGGTTTTTGTCCGAAGATATCACCGATGGTGCTTATGTTGATGTCGATGTCAGATATGGATTTATCCGGTTGATCCATCAGACGTACGACTTGTGTGGGGAGGCTCATAACATTGACCTCAAGTGCCCTATTAAGAAGGGCGAACAAATCATCACGAAGCTGGTTGAAATCCCCGACGAGGTGCCACCTGGAAAATACGTTGTGAACGCTAGAGCATACACCAAGAATGACAAGTTAATCACCTGCTTGACGGCTACTGTTGAGTTTCCAGCGACAAAGTAGAAATGCAAGCTTTTTCTCCAGAGAACAATGCCGCCACTTACAGAAATGCAAATAAATAAAGGGACATCAGGGATGCCACGAATATATGAGATAATGGCTTTGACACCATCTAGGCCGAGATGACGAGATTAGCACTCAATGTATCGAATCTCTCCTTCATCAATCTCGCTTGAACAATCAAGAGTTCGTTGAAGAGCAACTGTCCATCTTTCGTACTCAACATTTCCTTCACTTTTGATGCCGGGAGTTTCCACGCTACTGTATCGTTAACCGCTGTGTATGTAGTCCTCCTGTACTCACTGACTTCAAGTAAGTCTCCAAACGCAGTCTTTGGCAATATGGAAGAGGGGAGCTCTCTATCTTCACTTTCAAATTTGAACACAGAACGCACGAGCCCTGATTCTAGTATAAAAAACGCAGGGTCGTGAATACCTGTATCGTAGAACAAGAGACCTTCTGGAATCTTCTCCTTGGATAAAAAAGGAGCAAGCTTCGTCCAAAACGACTCATCCTTATCTGACAATCCACTCAATGTAATCATCAAAAGCGGAAGAGGCTTTTGCTTGAAAGAATTGTCCATGTTAGAATAATACTTATTCTGCATTTTTTGCTCATCTCTGACTTTTTTCGTTGCGGCTTGGTAAACCTGAGTGGTACGTGGCGTGCCAAAAGCGGTATCAAACCCTTGTGACATGATGGATTTACTCAGTATCGAGCCGTGTTTGTGAGTGGAACCCCTCAGGATTTGCTTGGCAGAGATATTGTTTGTTTGAAGCTTGTTATAAGTCTTCAAGAAG
Source organism: Metschnikowia lunata (assembly GCA_030583235.1). Taxonomy (NCBI): domain Eukaryota; kingdom Fungi; phylum Ascomycota; class Pichiomycetes; order Serinales; family Metschnikowiaceae; genus Metschnikowia; species Metschnikowia lunata. The sequence goes on along the minus strand of JAJMHP010000029.1, from coordinate 103,669 downwards.
GAATTCTCACACCATTCCAAAGCGAAATTGAGATCGTCAAAGAGCTGAATCTCCAACTCACAAGCATTATCCCAAAGCCCTGCATCACGTAAAGCATTGACTGTATCGTCATCTTCTTCAACAGAGGCAATAATCAATTGGGTCCCGAATTCATTGGCCAAGTTTAAGATTCTCCGGAATCCCTCGGCCGCAGAGAAGTCAATTGAAAAAACGCTCTTCATATCGATGATCAAGAATTTGATTGGGTTTTTGCGGAATCTTGTTTTTTCAAATATCTCTCGGATCGATTTCTCCACTCCACCAATCGACCCAAAAAAGAGACTCCCTTGCAATTTGATCACACAAATTTGGTTTCCAACATCCTTCAAAAACTCTTGTTGTTTTGGGTGTCTTAGAACGGTAGATCTGGCCACCACACCTGTATAAATACCTTGAACCACAGGTCTTCTGGCCGCCTGAACAACAAAAGATAAACACGCCAAGAGAATCCCCGCAAGCACACCATATACAAAATCCCACGCACCCATCACTAGCACAATAATGATTACAGTGGAATATTCGATCTTGCGCAACTTGCCCCAGGTATCGTAAATGGCTTCTTTGAGTAATTCGTATCCCAACAAGTAAATGAGCGACCCAACAACGCAAACGGGAATGTATCCAATAACGACTGGTCCTGAGATCATCACTCCTGCAGTGGCAGCGGCCAACATAATGCCAGCCAATCGCTCATCTGCTCCAGCCCTAATGAATAATACTGAATTGGTGTAAACCAAGTAGTTTTGGATGGAACCAATAAGCCCGGAAATTGCATTCGAATATCCATGCGCCACGAGTTCACGGTCAACGTCAAATTCGTCCATTCCCACGCTAACTGCGAGTGCCGGGACGTTGATTGGCACGTGCAAAATCCCAAAGAATGTGAGTGCAAGCATGGAAGGGAATTCTCGAGCAATTGCTAACCAATCAACCAAATTGAACCGAAAAAGTTGGTAATGAGAATACCACGGTTCATTACTTTGAACGGCCGGAAACACCCAGCCATATTCTCTGGCCAAGTCCAAGTTCCAAGGTTTCACCAACGCCACAATCACGTGAAATGCTATGAATACACCAATGAAAAACATGGGCACAAGCAATGAGTGGTGGATTTTCTGATGCAACAAAATCAACACAATCGTGAGCCCAAGAGGAATCGTCCATTGTAGTAAGGTCAACGGGTTCTCAAAGAGGTACTTGAATGTGGCATAGTTGTAAAAAAGCCCGCCTTCAAGTCGGGACGATACTTCTATCCCCGTGACAACCAAAAAGTACCCGACCCCACCAATACACCCGACCAATATGTGTCGGGGAAAGAAACCAACAAGAGACCCCAACTTCAATTTCCCCAATAAAAAGAAAATCACTCCCGTGACGATCGAAGAAAAAGCGTAAGTGACGATAACCGTGGCAAGAATCGCTTGATCCGGCTTTCCAGCCATATTACCAGCAATGCTAAGAGCCATTGAATGGAAGAAGGGCGTCACTTCAATCATTTCCGATCCGATGCCTGCCTTAAAAGCCGAGAATCCACACGAATACACCAACTGAGAGACAACCGTAGAAATGTAAAACATGGACAACCCGGTGGGCGCCATACCAGAAAATACCGCCTCTCCCAAAGGGAACATGATCATCCCGTAAGATAATGCATCAAGAACATTCAATAAAGTCCCTAAAAACACTGCCGGTAGGTAGCTAGCAGCTCTTAAAACAACATTTTTATGGGCGGCCTTAGACTTGGCCCCAGACAGAACTCCCATATTTTGTAGAGTTTGTGATGGCATATTCGGACATGGTCCCATTGCCGCTTCTAAATCTTGAGGTTGCAAGTGCTTATCTTGTCGCAGAGTCAGTACATAAAACTTCTTTGAATTGTCGATCAAAGGAGTAAGGCTAGAGGTTTCCGAGTATTGTTGTTTGTCATGTCTCAAGTCGGGCATTTGGTTAAAGTTGCCCCCATCTATAGGAATGGGAGGATGCTCCAGAGTGTACTCACTTGATTGAGCCAATTCTTCTTGTATAGTGTCACCTTCATCGACTCCAATGTTGGCCAAATCAGCAGTTTCTTGATGCACTTCGAGCCCCGACAAGATTGTGGGGGAATTGATTGAAATCGATGGCCGGTGAGACATTGATACATATGAGCGGCCACCGAACTCGAAGTTGTCAAGTGGATTATGATCCTGTTTCGACATGTTCCAAAGATTTGACGATTTAGGGTATGCAAATGTTTTGTCAGATATTTCCAGTGTTGGTTTAGTCAAGCGAGAGAAAATGTGTCAAGTAAATGTCACTCTGCTTGAACCATTTAAAAGTGTGGAAATGTCCTTCGATGTCTGCCCTTCAAATTCGTGTGAGAACAGAGTGCTTTTCCTCTTGAATGTGCTTCCAGTGCGAGATGTAGAGCAGCTGCAGCAGTGAATTCTAAAGATGAGCCCGAGACTGATCTGGTCAAATTGCACTAACCTTGAGAAAAAGGCAACTCAGGGATAAATAGTCTTGAACTTGAAATCAGCCAAAAGGTTTTGGAGGTCCAATAAAAGAGGTTATCGCACGACTTGTCTCGAAAAGTGTATGCCACAAGTTTTCGCTGCATTGTTGCGCCATTGTTGAGGCGTCTCATACGGCACTGATAAGCCCACGAGGGAAAGTGGCTTGACCCTTGTCACGTGATGCGGCTATCAGGGTCGAGTCCACTATCGAAAAAAAGCGATAAGCTAGTGAGATATCCAGAGCTGAGAAAACCTTTAATTAGCCTTTTTTCTCAGCATTCTCAAAGTGAGAAGATAGTTGCATGACTGAAAGGTACATTTCTACCGGTTTAAAGTGGGCCTGCGTTGGCCGAACCGAGAAAAGCGGGCCGATACCCGATGCACCCAGAAGTCGGAAGTGCCGGAAGTGTTGGAAGAGTGCGCTTCTGGTAAAGGGTGTGAAAAAAAGGGGCCAATTCAGAGAAAGTGACCGTAACAGTTAAGCGTCTACCACTTGACCTTTGTTTCCTTTCTGAACTTTTTTTTATTCTTTTATTTCAATTTTCTTGGATGCATTGAAACAGACTGTTAAACAAACTCATAAGGCTTCAAGCAGGCACTCAGATATGGGCAAAATCGAATAAAGAAAGAGACAATCGATCAAAAAACGGAGGAGAAAACTGTGATGAAATAAAAGAAGAAAATGGGAAAACCTTAGACCAGAAGTAAGACTGCTGAATTTTTACAGCCATCCACAGATGGCCAATAAAATTTCCATCTAGCAAATCTCTCCTCTTTTCTCGCAGCTGCCTCTGGCAGCAACAGGATACATTATCTCCTATTTATGTACCCACCCGCAGGGAAAGCTCACTGCACGCTCACCCTAGCGCAGATGCCAACAGGCTTTATGAAGATGTACATGGTCAGAGAAGTGGCATCACAATTACATGAGATGTTTCATAAAGCCTGTCAATCCCACATTTGAAATGTATCTAAACCTTTTCAGGAGTTTGAGGTTCCGATGTGACACACGCTTTACTTGTTTTTCCTCTACTAGTTGCCCGTTTGAGCTTGACACATGGCGCCGATACGGGGGTTGGTCTGCACCCGGGCGCGTGCGTCAAGCTACTTTAATGAGAACCCGCGTCTTCATTTAAGTTGCACTTGGACTTTCATTTAATAAAAGAGGAAGACAAACCAATACCGATATCAAAGCCAGGACCTTTTTACACATCAGTTGAAAGAGAAAAGACGATCTGAAATCGCAAAGATATACTGCGCAACGGTGCCAGAAACAATTTACCAAAGATATTCGTCTGGGCCTTCCCTGATCATGTCTCTGGAACACAGCCCCCTTTTAGCACCGGAGACTGGAGATGATGTGAATACGGTTGACGACACGCGCTCCAGATTCACGTTTGAGCAGCAAGATATCAAGCGTTTTATAAGGAGACGTTTTTGGTGGCTTTGTCTGCTTGGAATAGCGGCAATCGTGGCGTTGCAGTTGTCTTTTTTGCCCCGCACTTCCCCCAGCAGAGACTTTCGCCGCTGGCACAGCTTGTATTACACCCGGAGCGACGTCAAACGTATTTTCTTGGTACAGCTGGAAATCGGAGTGCCTGGTTTCGACGGGCGATCGATCGAGCAGAACTTAAGCTCATGGATCAAACAGCTTTCGGCTTATAACGGTAGACATCTGAATGTGTCTATTGCAACTTCGGGCTCATCGGAACTACTTACCTTTGTGGAGGACCAGATGCGTTCGATGCACCTTTCTACTTCGGTCCACACTTATCCTCTTGTAGAGAAGTTAAGGGTCCCTGTTTCACTGTCTTTAAAGTTGGTTGATGCCTCTAGTTCTAGGGTGTTATATACCGCGAATACCTTTGAGCCAGGATCGAAAACACCCGCCTACTTTCTCTTTGGAAGAAATGGCACCTTAAGAGCCAACTACGTCTTTTGCAATGCTGGTGAACCAAAAGACTTCAGGCTTTTGCATGAGAATTCGGTGCTGCTCCAGAACAAGATCGCCATATTCTCTCATCCACTCAGCTCCGGCTATTCTCTTGAAGATAAGATCGAAATTGCCGAGTCGGCCGGGTGTGTTGGTGTGGTTGTATTTGGAAGCAAAGATTTTGAAACGGCCATATCCCGCAACTATAAGCCGATTTCAGCCCCAGAACAAAGGTTCCGCTTACCCATCAGCTACAAGGCCATGATCCCGATATTGCAAACACTCGGCCCCGCAACCAATGAGTTTAAAAACTGGATGTTCAGTCCGAATGGAACTAGTGGCAAGCTGCTTGAGCTAATTTTGACATCTGAGTTTGCTGAAACGCGCTTGAACGCCACCAACATCGAAGCCAAAATCGAAGGAATCCTCAAAGATAGCGAGATTGTCATTGGTGCGTCTCGTGACTCTCTTACCTCATCCAGCCCTTTGAGTGGACATGCAATTATGCTTGAGACAATGAAAAGACTCAGTCATTTGCAGAGCAAGGGGTGGAAACCGTTGCGGTCCATCCGGTTTGTTTCGTGGGACGCGTCCAGAAGTGGCGCGTTGGGCTCTTTATCCGGAATTAAGGATAGCGCTTTTTTCCCCGCAAATATGCCTGTTTTGGTATACATAAACTTGGACAATGACGTGGTTACTGGAAGTCACTTTTCCGTCGACTCCAGTCCACTTTTCAATCATGTATTGAAAAGCACTGCCGACTTGATTCCTTTTCCGAGGAACTCCACTTACTACAAGCGCCTTTTAAAGGACTTCAACACCAAGACAGGAAAAGAGGACGAGTCACGTTTTGATCCCCTCTTTACAGGTCACTCGAATGAAGCATACCTGCACATTTTCCTCAAAGACAAAACCGACTACGACGATAACGAAGTGTCTTTGCTTGAATACTGGAAAAAGCAAAACCTGGCGTACATCAATAATAAGTTGGGGCACGTTTTTGCCGGTAAAGACTCTGGTACTTTTCAATTGCTCCTGGACACCCCAGTAGTGAATTTACGGTTTGAGCCTAGTCCCCGGTTCAATGACTCGTTGTATGTGCCGGAATCGGAAATGTATTCTGCCAAATGGGTGACTAGAGAGCTCGATCCAAATCTCGATCTTCATGCTCTGTTGGTGCGATTCCTAGGATTATTCGTAATCTCGCTCAGTGAACACGAAGTTGTTGATAGCAGGACAAAAGCGTACGTGTTAAAAATGCAGGAGTATTTGCAAGAAATGGAAGAGGCCAACCAGAAAATCGTTGACCGGTGGGCAAATGAAACCGTGCCATACAAGTTTTTCCAGAAAACAGAAATGTGTTATGATATCCAACAGGAAAAGGAAAAATGGGATGGCCCGGTTCTAATGCTGGATGTGATGAAACAGTTGGGCATTCTTGTGGAAAAAGCTATTGACCAGGCCTACATTTTTGATGAGTATAACCAAGAAGTGGAGAACTTGTGGACGACGGATTACCCATGGTACCGAATGATACGAAAAATCCACATTTACGCCAAGTTCAAAGTGACAAATTATAAGTTGCTTCGACTTGAAAAAGAGTTAAACCTGTTGGTGGACTGGCTTCGTAAAGAAGATGATGAAGAAGAAGGTGCTCAGTCTTTTTCTCGCCATTTCATGTACGATTTTCCACAGGGTGTGAGAAGCATCCGCGAAAAGCAAAAACGAGGGGCGTTTGCCAAGTTTTACGAGGCGTTTGAGTCGAATTCAATGGAACTGGTGGTGAGACTTGCGGCCTCTAAGTACGAGAGGCTCAAGGCGATGTACAAGAAAATTACGTGAACGCGTGGGCAGGACAGGGTAAATGATAAAGGGAACATGCAAACAGAAAGGAATGGAGAGAAACAAAAGATAAGGAAATGGAATAAATGAAGATATAAATGTGTTTGGGAAAAGGTAGTTTACTAATTGGTCGTAGCTTTCACTTCTTTCTTTCTTTCTTTCTTTCTTTCTTTCTTTCTTTCTTTCTTTCTTTCTTGGACCAGCGCGTTGTCCACAACTGTTTGTTCTTGACATCTTAGTGCGTTAATTATCTTCATTTTTTTCATCAACACTGAGGGACTGGGGCAGTCTTCTTATAACTACGGCCTTTTGACTGTTTGTTCTCATAACTGAAATACTTGAGGCCTCTTGAGGCTTTCATTTTAATCTGATGTTTTGAAATAAGTTTGAAATTTTTCGAGTTTTTAGCACATGTGCCGTAAAACATGGTGAGCCGTAAAACATAGAATGTTAAAGTCTTTACTGGCTAAAGGAGTTAGTCAAGACGGCTGTGCTCAACTTCAAAATCCGCTTATGCTCCTGGAAATCTGAGAGAGAACGGACTTTCAGGCAAGGTTTAACCAAGTCAGCACACGCTTGGTGCAGACGAAAGAAATGAGAAAGATTATAGCAATAGTCTGGTGTATTATTAGATAGACAAGGCCATCAGCTCGAGAGCCTTATTTTTTAGACTATCAACGCTTTCGCAAAATATATGACCTATCTCCTGAGTCAAAGCAATATCTGAATGAATCTTCACTGGTATTGGTGGAGCCTGTCGGAGGCTTTTTTCGAGCCTCTTTGGGGCCTGTTTTGCAGTCGCACGTTTCTTTTCGCTGCAGCAAAGCGCGGTCGTGCATACAATCCCGACTTCTTGAATTATTCCGAAGGACTCTGGAAATTATCTACTCAACCGGCACGACTTGGTAGAGGCGAAAACGTGAATAGAAGAAAAAACAGGAAAACAGGATAAAGAAAACAAAAAAAACACCAAAATCACCTCTAATACCACAAATAAATTTCCTTACAATGCTTGACATGGCGCGATATTTCTCGATCCAGATCTTCTTCATCATTCTTCGAGAAACGCTCGAAACAGCCATCATCATCTCAGTGCTACTTTCTTTCATCAAGAAAAAAGATCCCGAAATTGAAGACAATTCTGAAAATGCAGCACATATTCGTAAAGTAAACCTGGGACTCCGGCTCCAGGTGTGGCTCGGCGCCATTTTTGGCTTGCTTATATGCTTTGCCATCGGCCTTGTGTTCGTGCTATGCTTTTACTTTATCGAAACCGATCTTTGGTCGTACACCGAACGGCTCTGGGAAGGAATTTTCTGTCTTTTGTCGAGTGTAATTATCACGGTGATGGGCGTAGGGCTCTTGAGAATCAATAAAGTCATGAAAGTCAAGTGGTGGATAAAACTAGGTGATGCCTATCAAAATGATGAGCCAGGTCTAAATAAACTACCACCTGTTGAGAGTGACAACGCCTCCACCACGGCACTTTTAGAACCACAGCCACCGAAAAAACCCGCAAAAGAAAAGCTCTCCAAAAAGTACTTTTTGGCGGTGTTGCCCTTTATTACTACCTTGAGAGAGGGTCTAGAAGCGGTGGTTTTCATTGGAGGCATTGGAATGTCTCAGCCTCTTTCGTCGTTGCCCCTCGCTGTTCTTTCAGGGGTACTTTTGGGCTCCGGAATCGGCATTTCTCTTTATAAGGGTGGCAACAAGTTGTCGCTCCAGTACTTTTTGATCTGTTCCACGTGCTTCTTATACGTGGTGAGTGCAGGTCTCCTTAGCCGAGGCGTATGGTTTCTAGAGTTGGAGCGGTACGTTCGTCTTTGCGGTGGGTTGGATGTTTCCGAAACCGGAAGTGGCCCCGGCTCTTACGATGTGGCCAATACAATCTGGCACGTGAATTGCTGTAATGGGTTGAAAGATGGGTGGTGGATGGTGGCCAATGCTATTTTCGGATGGACCAATACTGCCACCTACGGAAGCGTTTTCTCTTATATTGGCTACTGGGCATTTGTGTCTTTGTGGCTCCGTGTCCGCATGAGTGAAGAGCGGAACGGATACTTGCCGTTTATTCCGATCAAGTGGCAATTGAAACGGATCCGCAAGAAGATCCGGTTGTATGAGACGCGAACGGAGCATATTGAGAGTCCTCTGGGAGAAAGGGCAGCCGAGGCTGAGCTTGTAGAGGGAAGTGTGATGAGAGCGGGGTTGCTTTAGGGTGTTGAAAGGAAGAATGGAGGAAATGGAGGGGCTGGAAGGAAAGGAGCTGGAAGGAAACGGAGCTTATTCAAAGGAAACCGCATGCGTACAAATTGAAGCAAGGCTCATTGATAATGCGTTTGGCCAACGACAGGTTTGTGGCAGTCATGGGGATGAAGGTTTGCTGTATAAAAAAACAACACTTACCCCTGTCACTCTTGAGCACATTCACTCCCTTATTAGCAGACTGGTGATGATTGTACCTTCTGTGACACGCTCAGAGGATCGCAGTAAGTCAAATACTACTCCTATTCAAAATATAAGAGATGTTATCTCTGAGGACGACGTCTCGGCAGGTAGTGTCATGCACACTTCTGAACTGTCCAATTTACTAAACGATGTGCCGACGTCTTATACTAGTGCTGGAAAATCACCACAGTGGAATAAGTGGGAAGTGGCCTGTGAAGCAGAGATGCAGGCTCATCGCCAGAATGGTACATTTACTCCAGTTCTACGGACCAAGGATACTAAACCCATTGGTTGCCGCTAGGTATTCACCATCAAGGATAATGGGTTATATAAGGCCCGTTAGTTGCTAAGGGCTATACTCAAGTCGAGGGATTGACAATGCTGATACATTCTCCCCTGTCATCTGACATGCTTCGCTAAGAACATTAATCTCAGCTGCCACTCAACGCAAAATGCATATACATCAGATGGATGTTAAGACAGCTTTCTTGAAGGGAGTCCAAGAAGACGACATTTACATGCTTCAACCACCAGAATACCATATGAAGCCACAACACCCAAAGCCAGGGGTGGATTATGTTCTCAAACTTAACAGACCGTTATGTGCTCTAAAGCAAGCACCTCTAGTCTGGAATGACACAATCGACAAGGAGTTGAAAAGAAAGAGTTTTAAGAAGTCTTTAAATGAACCATGTGCTTACTTTCGCGGTGAAGGCAAGCACTTGCTCATTGTGGCACTCTATGTGGATGACTTACTTATTCTGAGTAAGGATTTACAGCAGATTGAGAAAGTGAAGAATGACTTAAGTGAGCGGTTCCAGATGAAAGACCTTGGTGTTGTCAAGAAATTTTTAGGCATTAGTTTTGTCTCTAAGCCAGGTTATACAAAACTTCATCTCAAAGATTTTCCAGTTTCCCTACTCAAAGATTATGATGTAGTGGATTGTCGAGACGTAAAAGCCCCTGCTGCCAAAAAGGGTACGTTTTGAGAAACAATGGAGATGATCAAACTGATCATGAAGCTGTGTTGACTGATCCAAATGAATTTAGGTCAATTCTCCGGAAGATATTGTTCGCTGCCGTTACAGTGAGATTTGACATTGCCTAAGCTGTTATGCGTCTCTCGAGAAATCTCCAGAGTCCTAGAATCATAGAATTCATTACGGCAAAAGGTATTGTGCGCTACCTTAAAGGTACAGTTGAGCATGGGATACTCTACGAGGCTAACAAGCCTAAAGTCTTGACGTGTTACAGTGATGCCGATTTTGTGTCCGACGCTGAGCTGAAGTCTCGTTCAGGGACCGAAAGAATGCCCAGTACCTTGTTCAGTATAAGGTTTATTCTTTGCTCACACGGTTGGGATATTTGATAATGGACCCGGAAAACAGTAACCTGCCTCTCGGTGATGGAGAAGACTCATTTGCGAGGACAGCTAAACAATCGGCCAATCGATCATTTGCTTTTCTGGTCCAAGAATTCTTTGTCAATATCGGGGACCTAAGTAAGGATGTTGCAGTTCTGATCTATGTTCTCGAAGCCACTGTTTCACTTTTACACTGGTGAATGAAAATTGAATTGAGGCGGTAGGAACTAGGAAGGCGTCTGGAAGTGGGGTCAAGGTGTGATGATAGTTTGAGAGTCTTGGAAATCTTGGAAATTCTTGGAAATCTTGGAACACTTGAAAACCTTGGGGTTTCCAGGATTCGAGGCTATGGTGATTCAGCTGTGTTAGCTCATAGTTAAGCTTTGATAGCTATTTGTTTGATGGCTCGATTCATGGTCTGGTTTTATTGTATGTTGCTGGGGTACATTGGTCATGATCCATGGATTACGAGGCTCATGGGAACCAGAGAATCTCTTCGGGCTACGAGAACTTTTCAAAAGAGGCGGCCTCTCGCACAACTAGTGTGGACAGACAGGGACGTGTGTTCTATCGTATAGAAATGAAAGGGAACCGAAAGAAAAGGGAAACGAAATAAGAAAGAAAAGGCATACGAAATACAAAATAGAAAGCCCTCCAGATTTAAGTTTTTCGCCTCACTTTCTTGACGTTTTTGTTGTCGTAGATGTAGTGTTGGTGTTGATTAATCAAGCTCGAGCTCAAGAGCTGATTGACTGATGGTGTCGTGACGTCATTGGGGTGCCATTCTCTGTATACCGTGTATACCGTCGCCATAGGCCGCACGTCGCGCTTGACAGCAGACAAAACGCGTCCATCAGGAAGGAATTGATGTTGAAATGATGAAAGCTAGGGTTTCAGTATCTTGGACTCCTCGTGCTTTCAAAAATGTTTTCCTAAGGAAAAAAGAGTAATGATGATTTGAAACGTGCTGTTCTTATTCCTCATATTGCCCCATTCCATCTTCTCACCCTTTCCATTGGTCCATCTGATTATTAGCTATTTGGGAACTCTAGCTGATTACAATTGACCCGCGCCAATTCTCAGGCCACTCCGAAACACGCAAACATTCACTGATCAAACGTTCACTGATCAAACATTTGCCCATCAAACATTCACTCATCAGACACCAACATCTCACAAAACAATTTTACTCTTTTAATCTGGAACAAGCAAGAACCCTGCCTTAGTCATCCCCACCCAAAATATCACCGCAATCGGTGCATATTTCCGACGCGTGCCAAGACCGTAACTGCAACAATGGTAGATCTTCACCGCAGTATAACACGCAGTTCGCGGCCAGAATTAGCCAGCCTCGGGCCTCTTTGAGACACCTTGGTGGAAAGGTTGAAAGCTGGAACTAGTACTCCGATTTCTTAATTTGACCCTTTGAAATTTGAGAAAGTTGACATCGCGTGTTCTACACGGAATTGTGTTGTTCTTGCGCATTCTTTTTTTTTTTTTTTTTTTTTTGTTCCTCAAGTGGTCTGCCTCGGCCCTGTCAACCATGTGATTGTTTCCATTACCTGTTTCTGTAGTGATGCTCGATTGGACAGGGTTTCTTTTCTTTTTCTTTTTCTTTTTCTTTTTCTTTTTCGTTTTCGTTTTCGTTTTCTTTTTTTTACTTCCATTTCCAACTCTTTCCGGCTTCTCTCTAGTTTGTTCTTGTTCCACCTTGTCCAGCAGCAGCACTGTCGTTTCCAACTCTAATAATTTCAAGAACTCTTTATTTCTGAGGCTGTTGTCGCACATCTTTCAGACTTGCAGACTTCAATCGCGGTGAGTGGGCGCGTCAAAATCTAAAAAGCTAGGCCCTCACCCAGCCTTCCTTACCCTTGCATCTCTTCCACTAATCAAAACTTCAACAGTTAACTGCAAAATGCTTTTGGAGAGCCCCAACAACCACCAACCCATTTCCCTCCCCACCACCTCCTCTCTTTTTCCCGCACACTTCGTGTCCCAATGAGGCAAGTTTCGTAAACTGTCTAACTCTAACCTGCGTAATAATGCTAGCGCAGTGTTTCACTCATTATTACCAATCAAGTGTGTTGGCGTCGGCTCACGGCCGACTTAACTATATGATGACCCGCTTTCACCCCTTAGTGTTGGAAAGTCAGCCTGGTTTCATTAGTTCTCACTAAATACATTAGGCAGATATAAGAACCCTGACACTTTTGCTCCGCTAGCCTGTGGCATTATCCCTATTGTTCCTGGAGCGCGCTGCGGCCTGCGATCACAGTCTGGCGATCCATGCCATCCTTTCCTATACAAGTTCGCTCCTCCTGCCTGAGTGGTCGCCCGGTCACTCGTTCGCCCCATCTTCATTATCATCTCAAGGCTCGCGCCCTGCACCAGATCAAGGCATGAGAAAAACACCTGCGGAAAAACACGTCCAGGTGTTGTATCAGAGTTAAAAACCACCCACTGCCTCTTCCACCAGGACCCGGTTTTTTTTATTATTTTTTTTCTTCTGCTTTTGCTTTCACGCACCTTCTTTCGTCTTTCACTCCTCTTTTTTTTTATATCTCCCTCTCATATCGTTTCCCTTTGACCGCTTTGCTTTGTTTTGGTATTTTTTTGACCTTGATCCACACTTGAGACCCACGCATTCTTATCCTCAGTGAAGAAGTCCTTTAGACATTCGTGTCCACTCCTGATTTTCACACCACACCTCGCCTTGTGTTGAATTTCTCCTGAAGCTACGATTATTTGCAAGCCGAAACACGCCCCTGGCGCCAAAAAACGGTGATTATTAGCCACCCGCTCACACAAATGGATGACGATAAACTAGCGTGTGCTAACCAGCAACTCCACGATCTAGAACGCAAGCTTTCGCTTGTGCTGACGTCGTCACTGACTTTTACAGACAAGTCACATGGCCTGGTGGTGCATGATCCGGCTTTCCATGGGCTAGCTCGCCACAATATCCAACTGTCGGTGCTTGATTATATTCGAGATAAGTCTTCGGATTTTGACGCCGACCGTGTGTTCTCCGACCGCCAGCACAAGTTTGCCACCACCTTCACGCGGGAATACTCGCCGTCACAATCGGCCCCTGCGCCCGGAGATAGTCCCAAAACAGAAACGGCCTCCGGGAGTTTGAACAAGCTGAATCCATTGGCTAGAGACAGTACATCCGCCAACGACGACGACGCTCTGAGCGCTGAAATCCCCGAATACGACAATGACGATTACCCGGACTACTTCGACGAGCATTTTGGTAGTGATTACGCGCTGGACGACGCGTCCGACGACGACGCTGAAGCGGAATCCGATCTTTCGGAAGACTTGCTTCTACCTCCGCTGCCTCCACGACTGCCTCCGCGAGAAATGGACCCTACCAAGCTCTACGGACTCTATGACTTCCTGGGCCCGGACCCACTGCATTGCACGCTCGCTCGAGACGAGCCCGTGTACTTACTAAATGACAATGATAATTACTGGTGGCTCATCCGAAAGATGAATAAAAGCGAAAGAAAAACATGGTGGCTTGGCCGCGGGTCACTGGAAGAACTCAGCTCGGATGAAGAGGATGGAAAAGTTGGTTTTGTGCCTGCCGAGTGCTTGGAAACTTACGGCGAGCGCTTGGCACGTCTCAATTGCTTCAAAAACGAGGAGCTAGAACGCTCGCTGCATGAGATACTACCGTTACGTGGCTCGGTTCGTGATAATTCGACCAGTGAAGGCGTCAAACACGCCTATTCAGATACCACAGTCTCCTCGGAGCCCAGGCTAGGGTCGATCACTTCTCTTGGCTTGGGAAGAACCAGTTCGATTCTCAAAAAAGCCGGTGCTTATGGACAAAGCAACAAGCTGGTAACGTTTGAGAACTTGGGAGACATCCAGCTTGAAGATAGCGAAGATTCCTTTGATGATGTCATTGACTTTGCCGACAGCTACTATGCCGTTGGACCCGGCGATGTGCACCTCAGGCATTCGCACCTGACGAATTCGCAGAATGCTGATAAAAACTCGGAGGTTTTGAGCGACATATACCCTGCGGAAGCCCCGTTGCAAATCCGTAAACTGCGGTCCAATAATTCTTCAGGAACCCCCGAATGCAATGACTTTGCGCAACCGAAATTCGCTTTCGCGGACGACAATGGTTCCATCGGTTCCTTCTCCCCAGACACCCCTCGTGCCGACCAGTTCTCAAAGACCCCGACGCAAGAAGACGCTGACGAAGAAGACGGCGGAGGATTGCGCCGATCAGGTGTTCTTGATCGCCTCAGTCAAGTGACGCTGGAAATTCTAGGCTCAGGCTTGAGCAAAAACAAAACCCCCGCACGAGATCCAACATTCGGGAAATCTTTGGGTAAAGGTAGAACCTCCGACGAGGACAGTGGAGGCAGTGATTACGATTATGAGTCGTACTTTGCAAACGAGTCTACGGAAGACATGTCGCGGGGTGGCAAGTCCAAATATGCGGTTTATGGTGACAGCACATCAACTGTTGAAGGCCAGGAGCGAAGAATATCCCTGCTGTCTGTTGATGTGAGCACTCCTTTTACAAGTTCAAATTCGTTGAATTGTGGGTCTGCATCTCCCAAGGCACTGGTGCCTGTTGTGGAGAGAAGAAAAACGAAGCCAGTGCATGATATGTTTATGCCGATTCTCGGGCAATTGGACGAGCTTACGGAACGGCTTGCTGAGCTTGAGCGCATTTTGTAAGGTGGTAGCTTTAGCAGACGCAAGGTTTAAGACGATTGCGAGAGAAGAAGGACTTGACATATTTCTACGTCTTAATAGCATACTTTTGGAAAAAAGAAAAAAAGAAAAAAAAAAAAAAAAAAGAGACAAGAGACAAGAGCCAGGGTTTGGACTATTTTTTCTGGATAAATTTTATGAAAGCTGTGGTCAAGTAGCAGCTGGATCCAGGGAATTTTTTTCGCAGCCGCGAAAAGTCCAAGAAAGGGCGCACTAGTATTAGAAGTGTAGTACTAGTAATTGTGATGGGATCAACGCACGAGAGCTCGAGTCAAGAGTTAATTGTTCACATATTAACCTTCAAATATACCGTAGGGAGACGAAAGGCATGAAATGGTGAGTTTAAAAATTGCTGCTTAGGCTTTTCTTTCGGTTCACGAAACTCCATTCTTTGCGTGTTTTTTTCGATCGTTTTCATGAATTCCAAACGAAAATTCAATGAGCAAAATGGGATGTCTTCGCAGGATTTTGAGAAGAGAGGTTTTGCCAATAAAAGGAAAACGTTTGAAACAGAGAAAAATTGAAAATAATAAAGGGAGAAATCACCACTGCTAGTACCACTTCGTGATTAGAGGTATCAAACCAAATAAAAAAAAAAAAAAACACACAGTTATAGAGTGATGTTTTGTACTCTGTTAGAATCAGCACGAGAGAGAAGCCCACGTAGGTACTTAGGTTACGGGCCTCATGAAATTAGTCAAGTCCATTTTGATAACCGGAGAAAAAACAAAGATTTTGAAAATAGCCAGCAAAGAATACATAATCAAAAAGGGCATTAAATGTTCTTCTTCAAGGGGAAAAATGCCGGAATCTTGGAACTGATTGTTCCTTCGTCAAGCCAATTAATTGCACTCTAGATCGCAGGAGAAGTAAGAAAAGGGTATACTAGTAGCTAGCTAATATCGAGAAAATACACATTTGTAATGCATCGTCAAATGTTCCCCACTTTGCCTCGTTTGCAATATTGCTTCGAATGTTTAGGGCTAACGCATTTTCACGGTTTTGATAAACTCTTCCTTAACTCAAAAAGACTGTTTATAAGTGGGCACCAGTACGATGATCACCAGGAACTTTCACAATACCAACGGCACCATGATCAGCTAATTTTACCATCGAAAGTTAAAAGAGTGTAAAAGGTTTGTTACTATCTGCATAAAATCACAGAACATGGCGAATCTTAATTAAAATGGTCGTAAACGAAAAGAACAAGGATGCAGAATCACCAGCCACAGTGGATGCAAAGTGGCCAGGCCTTACCAAACTGGGGGAGAAGAAGTTATAACCGGAATTTAAAGAGCCAAGAAGCTGATCATGATAGAATTTAAGAAAATCAAAGAGTAGAATATAAGGAAACATAGAATGTCATATGTTTTTACCCTTTCTGTTATTTCGCACTTTCATCTTTTTTCCTTTCTTTTTTTATTCTATATTTTCGATACCCAAAGGTTGATGTTCCGAGTCCTGGGGCGAAAAGAGATTCCTCAATTTGAGCAGTGAAGTTAGCGACGCGCATTTTCACTAAAAAATCGCTAATGTTATCGATTTCAATAATATTTTTCTTGATGCTATTATTATATTATAGCGATAGTGAGATATCCAATCGTTAACAAAATAATGAATAAATTTCCTTCGTTTCTCGGTCGCTGCTTCACGGTCGACCGAGAAAGTAGGTGCTTATCCACTTTCAGCACTGTTGCATATAGCAAATTCAGAATATATGGCTGCAAAACTTAAAGAGTATGTAGATTTGCACGAGATAATCATCGTAGAAACCGAAATATGTCTATGTGGAATCAAAGCCGAACTTCCAACCCGCAAATAAATCAGAAAACCCGTAGTCCTAAGCCTTTTTCCCATGTAGTCAGATGGGGTTCACAGGCCAGAAGTGATGTAACAAAATATTGAAGCACCATTACTAGTGTCATCCCGGATACATTTCGACTTTGGAAAGCGAATTCAACAAAGTGAAACTTGGGCCTATACAGAAGTCTTGGAGTCGAGTCAAGGCGAAAACCCACGCTCTTATATTTCACAAGATGGGCGCTCAATTTGGGCTAAAACATCGACCATTTGGATGACCACTACATCAAACATTTTAGAAACACGTCATTTGGGTCAAGACCATCAGGGCAGAAGCGAGTACTTCATGAGAGAAAGAAGAGACCAGTCATATCTTACGCGTTGGGTTCCAAGAGTTACCCTGTCGAGTTGTACACAATCAATTTTGAAAGGAGTGCCTGGGTGAACCGGCGCTGTTGCTTATATCGAGAGAAGTCGCTCGAATTCCCAGCCTCCAAGCTCAGGCCCCAGGCTCCAGCAGCACACGTGCCGAGAAGATTACGCCGACTATTCTCCATCTCAATAAAGAACAAGCAAGAAAAGGAAAAAGAAAAAGAAAAGGGAAAACATAAACTCGAAACAGAAACAAGAGAGTATACAAAGACTCGGCCCACTCTAAAAACCGCCAAACGTCAAGAAGCCAATGATACATTTTGTTATCATTCAATCAATCACTCACTCAATCAAATCTTTTTTCTCACCCTCGCATCCACTCTCCCATATCAAATGTTCGCACTGCTGCCGTGAAGCGGCGGCGAAAAACCAAACCCACCTGCCGCTACTTTTCTTCCGCCCACCACGTTTCCAACCCAAACCACAACAAAAACGCCCAAAAACCTCCTGGAAATGTGGCTGCCGGACGGAAATGAGCTTGGAGAACTTCGCCGTGTGTTCAAAGCGACGCTCTCGCCTCAGAAGGCCGAGAGAAATGCTGCCCATGAGTTCCTTACCCATGCTACACAGCAGCCACAGTTTGAGAACTATCTCTGCCACATTTTGGTCCATGATACCGAGGCCGGCGGCGACGTGAGAGCCGCAGCGGGAGTGAGCCTCAAAAACTCGGTTTTGCGCTCGCAAAGCTTGCCTCTGGACTTCCTCAAGCACCATATAATGATGGGGTTGCTACTGCCTGAGGCGATTGTTCGCAACATCACCGGAAACGTGATTGCGTCCATGTTCAAGGCGTCGGGCGTGGCCCACTGGCCCGAGGCGCTCACACAGTTGTTGCAGGTACCCGAGTCGCCCGAAACGCTGGCCCAATCAAAGGAGGCAGCGGTGTCGACGTTGGGTAAAATATGCGAGGACAGCCCTGCGTCTTTGGACGTCGAATACAACGGCGAACGGCCGCTCAGCCACGTCATGGAACGGCTCTTGGACCTTGCCGCCGCCACTGGACTGGCAGGAGAAGGTAGTGCGACGCCCAACCTCCGTGCGGCGGTGGTGCATTGTCTTAATCAGTTGGTGCCGTTACAGTCGCAGCTGGTGCTTGTGTTTTTGGACCCCTACTTGCAAACATTGTTCGGCATGGCCGGCGACAGTGACCCCAACGTGCGCAAAAACGTTTGTAAGGCATTGTTGGCCATATTGGAGACCAGGCCGGACAAGCTTGTGCCCCATATGGCAGGAGTTGTGTCGTATTGTGTGCACCTGATGCGTGATAACGATGAAGGCGTGGCCATGGGGGCGTGCGAGTTCTTGCTTGCGCTATCCGAACGGCCCGAGGACGAATACAAGCCGTTATTCAAGGCGCACCTTGCGTCGGTGCTTCCAGTGCTTCTAGAAAAAATGGTGTACTCGACGGAGCAGATTGTTTTGATCGAAATCTTGGACGAACGCGATGATGCCTCTGCCGCCGATAAGGCCGAGGACGTGCGCCCGAACATGGCCAAGGCGAAGGAGGTGCATTCTGCCGGAAGGAAACAAGGAGCCAAAACCCACCTTGCTAATAGTACTAGTTCTGTTGAAAATGGACTGGATCGAGATTTTGATGAAGATCCGGATATTGACGCCGAAGATTCAGACGACGACTCTGATGACTCAGATAACGACTCCGACGACGAAGACGAGCTTGATCTGTGGAATTTGCGCCGGTGTGCTGCGGCTACATTGGATGCACTTTCACTCAACTACCCACAACAGGTGATTGAAGTGACGCTTCCTATACTTCAGGATCGGATAGTTTCCGCCGAGTGGCCTGTGCGGGAAGCAGCGATCTTGGCTTTTGGAGCCATTTCCCAAAGCTGCATTGATCTTGCCCAGGACAAGTTACCCACGCTTGTGCCGTTTTTGGTGGATAGGATGAAAGACGCAGAGACTCGTGTACGCCAGATCTCGTGCTGGACTTTATCTCGCTACGCGTCCTGGATTTGCGACGAGGCCCACGAGGGCGGCCACTATGCTTCGTACTTCCAACATACGTTTGAAGCGGTGGTACTGTTGACACTTGATGCAAAGAAACTCGTGCAACAGGCGGCTTGTTCTGCGCTTTCTCTGTTTGTGGAGACCGCCGATGTGCTGCTTATTCAATATTATGTGGGCCCGCTTCTTGAGCACTTTGCAAAGTGTTTTGGCCTGTACCAGCGCAAAAACTTGCTTGTTCTTTATGACTGTGTGTCGACATTTGTCGAGCGGATTGGGCCCGACCTATTTGGCCTGACGCCGGAGTATGCCACAATCTTGTTGCCTCCGTTGTTGCAAAATTGGCAGACGCTAAGCGACGACGACACCGATTTGTGGCCGTTGTTGGAATGCATGTCAGTAGTGGCGGCCACAATGGGCGAGTCGTTTGCTCCGTACGCCCTCCCAGTTTACGAGAGAGCGTTGAAAATCTTGAGCAACGCGATTCATTTGAACCAGCAAGTCCACACCAATCCACTCATCGAAGCTCCCGAAAAGGACTTCATGGTTGCTTCGCTTGACTTGATCGATGGGTTAGTCCAGGGGTTCAAGGAACATTCGGTGGATATGATGAAGCAACACGGAGGAAACATCATGGAACTTGTTTTGGCGTGTCTAGAAGACCACGAGGCCGATGTGCGACAACTGGCGTACGCTCTCTTGGGCGACTTGGCCATTTTTACATGCGATGCTATAATCAATCCTTGCATAGACCAGGTTGTTGTTTGCATCGGGAACGAAATCAACAACTACTCATACGCCACATTTCCTGTCACCAACAATGCAATATGGTCGTTTGGTGAGATTGCAATAAAGGCCGACCCCGACTCTTTGAAGCCCTTTATTGCAAACATCGCCAACATATTAATTCCGCTTTTAAATTCCGCAGATACTCAACAAACCGTGTTGGAAAACGCTGCCATTTGTTTGGGCCGCATGGGCCTTCCTGGAGGTGCCCCAATGATTGCGCCAAAACTATCTGAATTCATCTACTCGTGGTGTTTGCAAATGATGTACATCTTAGAGAATGAAGAGAAAGAAACCGGGTTCATGGGCATGATTGAGATTCTCAAGATAAACCCGGATACTGGCTTGGGCGGGTTGGACAACCAACAAGGCCGCAAGAACCTAGCAGTATTTGTCAGTTGCATTGGAAATTACTTTGAGCCACTGCAAAGGCTTCGGGAGTTGTTTTTCCAGACCTTGATGAGCTACAAGGAGGTGATGGGGTCTGCATGGGAGAGTCAAATCATGACGCTTATAGACCGAGACACACGGGGATTTCTACAAAGCACATACAATGTTTAGGAGGCTCCAGGAGATGGTATTTCGTTAAGCATTCTGGATTCTTGCTTTATCACGTGCCAGTTATCTTTCAGTCAATGTTAGATACCACAGCCGTGTGCTACAAAGCATGCCCAATAAGGGTAAAGCGAATGCTAACAAAGGGACAAGAAAGGCGGTGTATTGGTCCTCGACGCATCTACATTAAATGCATTTGACCACTTTCTTTGATGGCATCCACGGGATTTCGCACTTTTCTGCTTGGCTACATTCACCACCCGTCTATGTCCATGTCATTATCTTTAATTAGCATCCTATTGATCATTCCTTTCAAAAATACTTTTCCGGAGTTTCCCCATATCGCACCTCATCTTCCTCCTCTCCATACAAGACTTCGTTAACTAACCCTATTGGTAGATCCCATACTCCACTAGGGGCTTTCCAGAGCCAGTCTACTGGATCGTTTGGAGAAACTGCATGTTCATCGGTAAACACACGCAAATCGTCGAGTTTCAACGTTTGCACTTCAGTGTTGTAGAGTGTAACCAGCACATACAGGAAAAGCATCAACATCAAGAAATACATGGGGATTGCCTGGGCCCAGTACTTATCAGGATAGTAAGAAACACCCAAAGATAGAAGCACCGAGTGAGGGGCCAAGAGCCACATGGCAAACATGGCTAGAGCAACAGCAGAAAGCACGTACATGAAGAACCCCTTGTATTCTGCATACAGTGTCACATTGGTGGAAACGGTGACATCGGACTCACGGGCAAGCGTGTCCTCTGAAGGGAGCACCATATGAAGAGAAACGATGGGTAGATGGGGAGGACGGAGGTTTGAGTGGTGATGAAAGGCACGTGATGAAAGGCACGTGATGAAAGGCACGTGATAAAAGACACGTGACTGGGCTGGATAGATGATAGTATTCAAGCCAAAAAGCTCTTTGCATCTTGCGATGAAGGGAGCGTTGGAGAAAGTGAAAACTCGGGTGGCGTGACAGAACTAGAGAAAGTAGAGGGGATAAGGAGGAGAATGTATTGCCTGGGAAAGTAGTCGGTTTTCACTGCTCAGTGCTCGTGTGGATTGTATGTGGGGTTTTTTCGTCGCACTCATTCAGTGCGGCTGCCGGGTGCTCTCGACCAGTGATGTTGGCGACGCAACTTTTCACTAAAAAATCGCTAATGTCGATATTAATAATACTTTTCTTGATATTGTTACTATATTATAGTGATAGTGAAATCTCGAATCGATAAAAAAACAGTGAATCACTAACGCAAATAATATGAGGATGTTTTTTGAGAGTTTATGTTGTACAAAATTTACCCTTCCATCACGGAAAAGAATGATGAATAAAAGGTAATCTCACCCGTATCTTGCGTGTGTTTTGATTGGATTGAAAACCTGATATGTATTGTCGATAATCCGGTTTCTCTCGATAGCAAAATTTTGAAGGTTCCCTAGCTTTCTCAACTTAAAATTACTGCGGCGAATTATACTATCGTCGGAATGCCAAGGTAGATTGCAGTGCGCTTTGACAACATAACATCAATAATTTGTATGCTCCTGTGAATGCCACCTCTAATAACATCTCCGGTAACAGCCATTATCAACTCTTTCCACACCCCTGAGTTTTTGCAAGATTTAGTAATTCAGCACTTCTTTTTGCATGGATTTTGGTGAACAAGGTCAGTACCCCAAGTCAAATTATTTCGATAAGGTCGATTTATTTCCTGATCTTATTATCGCGAATTGATTACTGATCGATAATGAAACCGTTATTATTATTATTATTATTATTATTATTATTATTATTATTATTATTATTATTATTATTATTATTATTATTATTATTATTATTATTATTATTATTATTATTATTATTATTATTATTATTATTATTACTATTATTATTATCATTATCATTCTTATTCTTCTCATTATTATTATTCTCATTATTATTATTCTCATTATTATTACCACTACTACTGCAACATTTTTAAAGACCTGGAAACTCTTTTTTACCTCGAAATAAGAATGATTAACTTACTGGTAATTATTTGCCCCATGTTCTACTTTCTTTGGGGCGCTTTTGGGTGTAAATCACAACTTATGCTCCACATATGGAATATTTTTAGAATAGGGGGCAGTATGGTCTCAGAAGTCCAAAGCACGTCACTTTTATAGAGAATAACCCTTGACCTTTCTGTACTACGATCAGTGAATTGGCTTCAAACCAGTCCCTCTCAAAAGAAAAATAGGCATTGACGAGGAAACTGTATTCCTGAAACCTCAAACCGTGTGTGGAATATATACTGGCCTGTTTTCGAAGAGCACTCTAGATTTTTTTCCGTGAGATTTCTGTCAACCTCATCCTCTTTACAAAAGCTTAGTATCGTTCGCCTGCAAAAGGATGTGTTTTAAGTAAAGGTGTCGGGACGATTGGCACCCTGATTCAGGCCACGCTAGGCCCAATGATACCTCTACCCAACAATATGACAACTTGTTTTGCACACTTTTAGTATCGCTTGTTTTGCGATCTTCAAAGTTCGGATCAGTCCGAAAAAGGAGACGAAAAAGAAAAGACGTAAAAGAGACTGGATTAAAAATAAAGAAAAAGAAAAAGACTTGGACCCTCGTGTGCGAGTAATTACCAGGCCTCCGATCGATCAAATGTATATCCAACTACAGTGAAACCTCGTTAAGCAGGAATTAGCTATTTTTCGCAGCCTGCAAAAAACGAAAAGTCACACAGAACCATACTATTATCCATTGAGACCCTCCATATTTCCATTCTTGGGTTTAATTTGACGCTTCTTTCCTCCCAGATGAATTTAAATTAACAATTCCTGTCCGTTCACTCGAAAAGTGAAAACCTCTTTAAGCAGGATTTTCGGGAAAATATCGAGGCTTAACGGGAAACGGGAGTCGCCCTCAACGAGACCTGCATACTATACTTGAGGTTTTGCGCGCTAACATTGTTTTTTTTTTTTTTTTTCGTGCGGCTCGGGCCCTTAACGGGAGTCATGCTTAAGATGGAGACAGTTAAACGAGGTTTCACTGCACTTCAGCACTTACCTGCACTCCAGGTCTGCCCATACAACGGTGATTTTAATAAAATTACAATTACAAAACAGAATTGTTAACTCTCATGTAACCGACCGGACAGCGGAGCAAAAAAATAGCAAAAATAGACCACAAACATATCGATCGGCAATAATTAATACCCGACTTTACACTTTTTTTTTTTTTTTTTTCTGTGGCTTCAAGATGTCGGCGTTGGTCACGCGCGCTACCGGCCGAACCTCCCCACAACGTTCCACACTACCGGACAGTACCGGACAGTACCGGACAGGACTTCACAGTACTTCACAGTGCTAGCTGCAGCGAGCATACTTCAAATATATTATCATCATCAGGACACCTGGACCAGATAATTGTCGCCAGAAAACGAGAAGTTTCTTGGTCGAAAACTCCATTGACGGTGATCTTTTCTTTTTCCAATGTTCTCTCTGTCTTTCAGTGCCGAGGATGCCGACCATGAGCTTTTTTCCCGCTTTGAACATGATGTGGCCCAATGCGTCAAGGCACTACAGTTTTTGGGCCACCAGAGCGAGCGGATCCTGTCGAAATATTGGCCCGATTTATTCGACGGCAGCTTGAATGTTTCAGAATCACTAGACCAGCTCATGGGCGAAAACTCGCTAGATTTTGACCAACAGGGCGATTTTTATGCCCGTTTTGATCGTCGCCATGCCCAGTCCTCAGAGATCATGATAGTGCACCCCAAGGAAAAAACGTTTTATGTGGAAAGTCTCGAAGATGAAATCACGGGGTACTCTGAGATGACTCATATGCTAAAAGAGCAAGTCTTGGCACTTTCCTCTGAATTTCTGCGTGAGCTCAACCGCAAATTGCTGGCAATCCACATCCACTTAAAACACATCCAAACCAGGCTCAAATTACGAGATTCGCTCAATACCAAAACAAACAAGTTGGAGCAAAAAGTGCTGAAGTTGGGAAAAAAGACTCTGGAGATCGACTCGAAGAATCCGGGGAAATTCCAGGCGGAATACGACGAGAAACTGGCCAAGTTGGCCCTGACTAAAGCAAAATATACTGCCTTGAACACGAAATTGAAGCTTACACTTCCTGAGCTGCTCCTCTTGCTTGAAGAGTTTGTGTCGCTGCTTGTGAAATGGCTGGTGTGTCAGCAGAAGGAGATTGCGCAGAAAATCAACGAAAATGTTGTGGACATCGCTCGCTTTTATGGGTTTTTGGACCATAATACAAACAAATCCATCCCTACTTTTGAGACTATTGAGGAAAGTTGGGAAGCAGAAGCAACTCCAACACGCCTCCGAGTCGAGTCTCTTCTCCAGGCAATATACGAGAAAAATCCCGATTTGATTGATCAGGAGATTTCGGGCCAAGACCACGCGCTGGGCATGAAAAAAGCATGGCTGAAATTGACCTCGAAAGCGAAAGAAAAACACCATAAAGTCACGCCAAAAGACCGGGAAAACGGCATTTTCCACGACCACCAAATGGCTGACCCACTTGTGTCGTATCTCAAGTACAACGACCCCTCTGCAAACATGAGTGAAACTTATCATCCCAGCAAAGTCGTCAGCCAAATCGTGAATCTGTTGATTTCTGAAGATTTTGAGCACTCGCTGTTGAAAATTGCCCCGCCGCCTCTTCCGCCTAGAAACGAAACATCCATAATTCAGCGAAAACCTGCAGGTACTAATCTGCCCGATTTGTCGATGCTTTCAAGGTCTCTGTTTGTTCCACAGACGCCGCCCATAGGGTCGTCTCATGCCCATAAACCATCTCTCGGTTCTCTCGTCTCGAGCCACATTTCAAGTCCTGCTATAAGCAAGCATGATACGCTAAGGTCTCCGAGACTGGAGTCTCAGATAGAGTCTCAAATGGAGTCTCAAATCCATTCTCAAATGGAGTCACAAATGTCTCAGCTTTCGCTTGTTTCAGATGAAGTTGAAACAACCATTTCACTGGTGGGATCCGCAGTGGCTGAATCGAGTTTCTTTCAAGATATGGCCCACGAAAAACTCGCCAGATTGTACAACGGACTGAAAAATACCATCACTGAAGCACCCGTTACGAAACCATTTCTGCAAACTTTAGTTCATGTTCCCAAACTGCAAATTCTTCTCGATCCAAACAACTCCTTCACATTGAAGTTGCAAGTTCTCCGGCAATTCCGTCAGAAATTGGCTGAAAAGGACCAAAACGGAATGCCCAAGGCTCTGATAAATGGTTTTGCAGGTGTCGAGCCAGGGGACCTAGCTTTTAGTCCCGGCGAAAACGTCAGCATCTTGTTTGACTTGCAACTGAACATCATGACTTATGATAAAAGCGGCGAAAACTGGGTGTTTGGTGTCATTGCGGGCTCAGAAGAGAATCCGGAACGTGCTGGATTTGCGCCGAATACGTGTTTTTGAGGACCTTGGTAAGTCTCTTCAAGCTGTGTGAACTGGTTTGAGCCAAGACTGTACTAACTAAAGCACAGCTGTATCGAGCTAAAGCACTCGTCTTAGACTATTGTAGAGTGCTCAAGGAAGTTTCTGAGGGGCGGTCTAGATTAGCGTAAAACCAGATATTCACAAGAGAAGATCGTGTAGATGTTATTGTTGCAGGAGAATTCAAGACCGGAAATTTGGCTATACTTTTTTTTCCACATTTTTTGAGCTTTGGATGAGGTAGCTGATCCGCTTTGATGCTTTGATCTCGTATACTGCCTCAAGTACACCAATTTTCTTGGCCAATGTGAAAATAGCCCATCCACTGCCCAGCTCTTACCCAAGCCAAAATCTACCAATCCATACCTGCTCACCAGTAGTGGCCCGCCAAAACTCTCGCCACCATTAAGTCACCTCTATCCTTGAGCTCAAGTTCAGACTTACCTTCGTCCACCCGCTTCTTCGTCTGTGCCATGTACTCCGAACACAATACATAGACGAACTCAGGCAAAAAAAAAAAATGGTAGAAGCAGGGCAAATCTCAGCCCTTCTCCTTCTCTGTCTCCTTCTCTGTTTCGCGGAACCCCTCCATTTTTGCTCGCCCGTGGTCTAGTCTTTGCATGGAATATCCTCAATGACTTTTCCGCGTCTTTGCCCACAAACTTGAAATTTTTGAAGTCCTGAAAATTGTCTTTAAACTAGTCCAAACACTCCCGTGGAATTCCCGTTAGTATGAAGTTCCACTGCGAGTGGTTGTGCTTGTAATAGAGGTTCTGCAACTCAGCAATTTTCTTGAACTCAGCGTCCGGGAGAACCCGTGAAGTCCCGTCGGGGTTGGAGTATATTTTTGTATCGAAGGAGGAGAATCCAACATGGCCCTGATTTCTGCGTGCGTGTCCGACTAAGCAGATAGTCGCGAGACTGGCCAGTAGGCGGCCCAAGATGAAGCGCTTTAAAGTTTCCGGAAATAGACCAGAGACATGAGAAAGGTTGTGACTGGAAATCAGAACCCGCGTAGAAACCCCTGAATTTCCTCTATTTTCAGTCTGTCAAAAGTCCAAGCACCCCGGACTGTTCAAATTGCCCATCACCCACCCTCTATGAAAGTCACTCTCAGTCATACTCTCCGTGGCGCAATTTGAACATCGAATTCAACACTTTCAGCGGGTCTGCACGGAGTCCATTATGGAAATACTCGTTTGTGATGTATTGCCGCAAGTTGTTGTTGCCCTTGTCCGTGAACAACCGCTTTTTCACGCTCATGGTCAAGTCAAAGTCCACATACTGGTCCAGGTAGTACGTGGTGGCCAAAATCGGCACGTCTTCCCACGTAATACTTTGCAATACTTCGACGTCGTACAATGGCAGCCAGTCTTCGTATTCGTGCAAGGCATAAGCCAAGTCTTTCAAAGGAGCAAGCTCGGCATAGTCGTCATACATTGATTTGAACACCATTTCGCCCGTGAAATAGACGGGATCTGTCGACAGAAGCAAGGCATTGGTGATGTGGAAGCGCTCGTTCCCTGGCAATTTCCGAATCCTTTCTGCGGCCCAATAGGACTTTTTTGGCCCTTTCATATGGGCACCGTCGCAGTATATGGCCTCCTGAAATAGCGCATAAAGCACATTGGTGTCAAAAGACGATGCTTCTTGAATCTGGTACAACACGGAATACGACGGTCTGCCGAGATGTTCTAAAGAGTGGTGGAACTTGGTCACGAGCTGGTGAAGGCTATCGGTACCTCCAGAGGCTCCAAAAGAGAGGCCAAGTTGCTGGAACCGCTCGGCCGAAAGGATGCCTCCATTGGGCAACTCAGTGCGGTTCTGGATTAGATACCTGACGATTTCTCGCACTCGCAGCACGTCCTGGGGATACTTTTCGTAAAAGTGCACGTTTCTCTCCTTGGTGCGCTCGTACGTCTTAGCGTACACATCGTCGGCGGTAAAACCGATCGGGGGCACACCACCGGTCACATATACTTCCTTAAGCGACTTGGAGTACCGTGATAAGTAGGTGAAAATGCAAAATCCACCAAACGACTGCCCGAGCAACGTCCACTGGGCGTCACCTATTAAGCTGTTCCGCACGACCTCCATATCGTCGACAATTGAGTCCGCCCTGAAATTCAACACATAGTCTAGGAGAGCCAGGGTCATGTCGTGACGAAGTTTTTTGGTTCCGGCGTTTTTCGAATTCTGGGCGGCAAAATCAATAAGCGTGCCCACCTCGATAGGGGAGCTGAGCCCCGTACCCCGCTGGTCGTAAAAAACAAGTTGATATCCCTTGTCGAGGAGCACTTTCGTGTATCCCGAATTGGAAACAGGCACCTCACAAGGAAATCCGGGACCGCCTTGTAAAAACGCCATAACGTTGAGCTGTTTTGGAAATGCAACCTTTCTCCAGATATCGCTGTGTACATCTTTTTTGTACTTTTGTGTCACATTGGCGCAAATCGATATTTGTGTGGAATTTTGTGGATCGTTATGTTTCAAAGGCACGTATAATTGGATTCGCTGGTTGAGAAGCCCGTCTGCGATAAAGGCGTCTAAAATTGTATATGGGGCCGAATTTGGCGACATTTTGCGGGGATTTCTCGAAATTCGGATGGTTCAAATTCAGTTGAGAGACTGAAGAAATATATTGAAAGACAATCGAAGAAAATAGACGACTGCTTTTCTCTGTGAAGAAGTAAAGTTTTTTTTTTTTGGAAAAGTAGACGCCGAAAGTGTGGGGAGATTTTGGGGTGTGTACGAGTGCAAATTTGTAGTCGGGCGCGAAAAATAAAATAATGAAATTGGAGAATTGGTGGAAGAGAGGAGAGATTGAGAGGATTGGAGTTGTTGCTTATAAATAGGTTCGTTTCGAGCTCTTTTCTATTTCTCTTTTGCTTTTGGTTTTGGTTTTGCAAAAATGTCGTGATCTACATGGTTTGTCTGATCCAGTCGTGGGCCATTCTCGAAGCGGCTCTGTCCGGTTAAGGTCAAGAGTGCACATCCGTACATCCCTGGGGAGGTTTCCCGGGGTAATCAGAATGGCTGCGAATTGTCTTGCGTGCGAAACTTCACCTCGACTGAGTCCTCTGGTATTAATCAAAAGATGGTATCTTCCAAGTGATCGCGTATTTGAAAGTGCAACTGAAATGTATGGAAAGTACTCAGACTCATTAACAAAAGTTAAAATTTCGAGATGTTGCTAATACACTTAAAATTAGGTTGAGAGGGCGCTGCTCCATGTTTCAGTCATGGCGTGGGAAAATATCGTAAACGGAAACTTCATGAATTCATGATAGATGGCTCTCTAATAGAAATGGTTATGTAGGGGTATGTAGCTCTTTACCTTTTTTCACACCAAGTTACGTTATCGGAAATAAGTAAAGTGTCAAATAATGCATGACTATTTCGCGTTGGGTCGGTTCAGCCATACTTAGTCTACTTGTGTAGTCCTTGTAACATTAGGAAATAGTATGCTCTTCAAAAAGTATCGCTTTTCTTGTTTTTCAGCCACCCTGTAACTCATCAGACATTTATCTGATGAGCAGAAGGCCAAGAAGAAGAGATTCAGTTCATTGAGAGAGGCACGGCTCAAAACAATGAAAATCCTTTTCTTGTGCGGAGCTTCTGTTAATGCTTGTTCACATATCTACTGAAGCCAGCTATAATCTTTCACAATATATATATGTAATCTAATTTCGGTTTAGGGCTTGGGGAGATGCTGAGATTTCTTTGGAAAATACCGCCTCCTTTGATAAGGCCTCGATTTGACTGGAGCTGTAATTGGATCTTTCGCTCTTGACTATCTGGAAAATCTAGCAGTAACTATTTTAAAATC
This sequence comes from Metschnikowia lunata, assembly GCA_030583235.1. Classification (NCBI taxonomy): domain Eukaryota; kingdom Fungi; phylum Ascomycota; class Pichiomycetes; order Serinales; family Metschnikowiaceae; genus Metschnikowia; species Metschnikowia lunata. The sequence continues at coordinate 73,971 of JAJMHP010000029.1, read as the reverse complement.
TGGCTACTTCCAAATCAAGAATTTCACCAGCGAAAAAGAGGGAATTTCGTGATTGATCTGACCTTCACATACCTAACTAAGCCGCACTTCTTTTCACTGGGTGGCTATGTTGCCGTCAATGAATTTGTAGTACAATCATTATTTTGCTGGGCTATCTGGGCTACTGCCATGACTTTTTCCTTTCGAGGACCAGCCGGCCAATATTGATGGAAAACCAAGAAATATTGGGGATGTGCTCAGTGATAATTAAACGACAACGTTACAGGAAGATCTGTGTTAGGTACACTCGGGCTTGATCAACACCTAAGCTTTTTTTGTTCAAACTCAGCAATATTCTTTTGGACTTTTTCTAACAACGACTTATCCTACCACTGACAAAACCCATCAGTGGAAATCTTTTGTGCTTCTTAAAACAAAAAAGAATGCGAGGTGTCTCGAAGATCTCAATTAATACATGGTTCAGATATAAGAACCCTAACAAAGAAGCTAAAGCAAATGGAGCCAAGTCTTTACTTCAAGGCTTGATTCTTTTTTCATTTCCTACTCAAAGAAGTGTTAACTAGTTCAATGTTCCATCATGAAATCTTCAGGATAACAACTCTGGCCCCCTTTCTATTTTGATACACCAATAATAGCACCCTGATGGCAATTCAAACAGTAACTTCCAAATATACCCGAATTGAAGTGCTGGCTTGTTTGCTTTGCGAAATCCATTCTATTATGATGAAAAAGACGAGTCAAATCACCGAAAGGGCAAACACTTGGTAGCTTCTTATTCCCTGAACAAATAAAACTGACCACAATCAAACTGGATTTTTCTTTCAGCAAAACTCCGAATTTTGCAGGTGTACTCAACTCTCCACACCTCTATGATAAGCAGTGCCTATATTGTTAGCAGTAGCCACAGAATACTCAGTCTCATTGTCATATTAAGGACTTGCCCAAAAATGTCATGAATAAAACTTAACGTGAAGAGGCCCTCCTAAACTATCCCTGGTAAATTTCTGCCCATGACTTCCATTTACAAATGATCATAATCAACGACCTGTGTTGCAATGTAACCTTTTCCAGTCTCGCATGAAATATACATCAACCTCATAAATTATCGATACCTAGTTTTTGTCCGCAAATCATCCCCACTATTTCCAAAGTCTTGAAATCATCTTCAATCCACTTTTACTCTGTTTCCGTTCCCCTCTTCTTAAGACACCGAGCTTAAACTCCCACCATTTTTCCAAAACTGAGGTGTGTGAAAAACGTGAGAATAATACATACCATCACTACTGACATAACAATGGTGAATATCGAAGAGCAGATTCTTGGAGAGATCGGCTCTTGCTCTTGCTGTAGGAATACTGAAGCAGTGGTGTTTTCCGTGTTCAACATAGTTTGGTTCATCATATAAGCGGAAGGATGAGAATTAGAATAAACCGGTGGCCGATATTCCTTGTTGTACCCTGGTGGAGGTTTAGAAATTGTAGAATGAACAGAGCTTTGGGGGATGGAGTCCCTGTTTAAGGATTGTTTTGCCATTGTTCAACTAACTTTTTTTCTTCTTAATCTGGGCGATTTCGTTTGACTCTTATATATTCAAGATCACTTGGCTTCGACTTAAGTCGTAGGGTATTATTTCAGCAGGGGCCGTCTTCGAAAAGCGAAATGGTGTAAAGACTTGCGGAAGAATGATAAAGCAGAAATATCTTGTTTTTTTTTTCCGATTTTTTACGTTTTCATCGACTGGGGTTTATGGCATAATTATATCTCAGAGACAGCATTCATCAGAACGACCACCCGCCAATGGTAAAAGCCTAGAAGTGTGGAATTATGGGATTTTTTTATTACCGGAAGCAAATAAACTGATGCCTTTTAAGGTCTTGGGGTCTAACAAAAAATGACAAACAACACTCGGTTCTTTTTACTTTTCGGTGGGACCAGTGATGTATTAATTATGCACTTACTGAATGGGAATATCTTGCAGGGCTTCGGTCTCTGCTAGGCGCATAAAAAGGCGTCCCGAAGAAAAGAGAGTAAAGAAAACAAAAATAAGTTATATCAAGACTATCCGAAATACACCTCGTTTAGTTTTTCACTTTTTTTTATCTTTTGTTTTTTATCTTGAACTAGTCAGGCATCAGGAACATGATTTGCTGTCTCTTCCACCTAAAATTCTATTCCACTAAAGCATCACCCATCTTATCTCAAACAAGATATCAACGATGAGAGTATACACAGAGTACTAGGGCTCGCCGTCGGCGTTTCAGGTGGATAATTCCAATCCAGCGACGGAAAAGAAGCCAATTATAAGTCCATCGAACTTGCTTCTTTGTGAGTCTCCCTGTAACCACCACCCAAAAAAATTAGTACACGCCATTTCAGCAGATGTGTCACCTCAAGTCAAAGCTCAAATCAGCCAATGCCAACTTGGTAGTTACACATCCAAACAAAGCCCCCAGAAGCAAAAAGTGACCCGCCTTCTCCAATCCCAAGGCGTGCCTTTAACGAATTTTTGCGCCAATTTCAACCAGAGCATTTTCTGGTCACCACCAAGGCCTGATGCTGATCCTCGATATCTGTACCCTCTCTGGACCCTTTTAAACGCTTAACCTCTCAAAATAAACAAATATTTCGGCGCTTATATTTGAGCGCTTATGCCCACTCGGGTTTTGGCTCAGATGACCCCCGGCCCCTGTAATTGCCCCGGCCACGGCCTCTATATCCGTTGCCTCTTCCTCTTCCACCTCTGTTTCCTCTAAATCCACCACGGCCCCTGCGTGCATAAGCCTCGCCAAACGTGTCCATGTTCAAGTCCTTCTCCTCGTTCCAGCGCATGCTCGAGTTCCGCTCATTCAGCGAAATCGAGTCGAAAAACAGCGATTTTTTGTCGTAGGTGCTTCTATTTGCACCCTCCTGCAGCCGCTCTTTCTCGAAACGTTTATTGGCTTCCTCGAAATCGAAGGCGGTGTCGTAGTTTTGGCTAGGGACGGGTGCCGCCCGCTCTCTGGGCGCTTCAGATGCTGTTTTCAGAGGTGCCTGCTTTTGGGTGGTTGTGGGGGTCACTGGCGGCTGTTTTTCCGCCAGTTTTGCGGCAGATGCTTGGCCTGTCTCCCTTGGGACCGAAGCCACCTGCGCTGGATTGGCAGAAACGGGCTTAGACGCCAGAGAAGCGGCTGCTGAGGCGCGAGTCGTGTGTTCGCTAGTATTTGGCCCATTGTACCCACTAGGACCCCTCAAATTGGCCTCCGAAGCCACAGGAGTTGGACCAGGCATAGCTGCACCATGTGTAGCTGTCGTGGCACTTGCGGATGGCGCTGTGGCCAGTGCTGGCGGCTGGAAATACACCATGGGACGCACTTCTTCAATCGGAACGTCCAAAACCGTCAAATCCTTCACGTCCGACCCACGGAAAACAACGTACTCGTAAATATCCGTGCCAGGCATCACCTCGCTTTGCGGATGGCCCTGTTCCGCCATTCTTCCCTCGGTTCCGAACAGCCTAACCGACTTCAAAGATACCGTAGCGTCTTCCGCAGAGATTTTGTCCAAAAGTCCGACATAACGAAGACCCTTGTTGGAGATAAGTGAGATCGTCTTGCCGATATACTGCGACATGATGAGAAAAGATGGAAATTAGGCTAGAAAACGGCTTGAATCCTGTGCAAATAGACGTCAAAAGGATGGGTTAGTGGTGAGGTTGAGTGAGGTTGATGTGCGATTGGGTGTTGCACCCGTACATCCGACAAGGTTTGAGCAAGGAGAAGTACTGTATCCCTCGGCGGCCCATTGTAGAAGTGAGTGAACAGGTAGTGGAATTTTGGAAAGCCGATAATTTTTAATATTTGAGTGGGTGCTTTTTTTTTCGGTTTTGAGTTCAAACGGTTATGTGTGTCTTTTTCACCGGATCTTTGAGTTTTGTATTTTTAGTTGACGTTTCTAGGTTTTTGGCTAGAGGGTTAAGTGCAGAGTTTATTTAACATTTCTCTTCTGGGGGTCAGAGTCTTGAGATCTCTCAATTTTAAGATATCAAAAAGAAGTCAGTGAAACAAGAAAAGTCTTTTCAACAAAAACCACAGCCCGTCCCCCAAAAGGTAGGCATTTGAGTAATAAGAAAAAAAAAAATTTATCATAAATACGTGAAGTGAAAAAAGAAATCCAAAAAAGCTAGATAAGTTTCATGAGAGGTCAGTATTAAAATCTGTGACGACCTCTGCAATAGAATGGCTGCTAAGTGCGACTTTCCCCAAGCTAAGCAATCTTATACCCCACCACAACAGCACACTTTCACGTATTCTAGAAAACAAAAAGCCACTTTCCAACTCATATAGCCAATATATACACAATAATCTTTTTCTGTTGCAAAAAAGACCCCGTTTTGGACAAACGACACAGCGCCTTCAGGAACACCCCCAGCAATGTCGCTCGTCACCACACCCGACGGGCGCGACATTGTGTTGATCGCACTTCAACTGCTCAGCTCTCACATCCAACAACTCATCTTGATCGTTTGTTTCACCACTTTCACACACACAAAATGGACGAAATCGACGAGATGCACCACGTGGAACAGCCTGTGGCCGAGCCTGCAGATAATGCGGTGCTGGCCAATGAAATGGCCGAGCAGGAAGAACAGCAGGCGGAACAGCAGAATTTGGAGGATGAACAACTTCCAGAAACAGTCGGAGAGGGCGATATTGAGGGCGAGGGTCCCGGAGATATCGCTGGCGACGGGGCTGAGTCCGCAGATGAAGATGAAATAAGGCACGGGTCGGACAGAGAGGGCGAAAGCGGCGGACACGAAGCTGAAACACACATGAAACAAGCTGAAACCGAGGAGTTTGACGAAAACAACATCTTTAGCATGAAACTACAGAAAGAGCGGGCCGCAGAGCAGACTCGCAAGAAGAAGATACGTCGCAGCGGCGGCGATGACCCCGTTTTGAGAACAGACGCCGAAAACCCTATGAATTTTGCCAACTATGACGACGATAACGGTATTGATTACCTGAACGAGGACCCCGCAACGAGGAAAAGACGGCTTTTGGAGGAGAAAATGGACTTGGCTGTTAAGGCACGCACCGTCAAGCGCAGAAGGGCCGACGAAGACGATTTGGAGCGGATGCAGGATGACCGGATCGACTATCTTAAGAACAAGATGATTGAGGCGGCCAACTTGGACGTGGAAAAGAACCTGCAGGGCCAGATCGCCACGGAAAAGTTGAAGTTGTTGAAGGAGGTGATGGATACCATGTCAAAAGCGGACTTATCCATTTCTATCTTGGACAATAACCTTCTTGAAGCCGTCCGCTTATGGCTAGAGCCGTTACCCGACGCATCCATGCCTGCTTACCAGATCCAGAAGGACTTGCTCAACTCACTCACGAGCTTGCCCATCAAAACGGATCATTTGGTGGCCAGCGGGATTGGAAAAGTGTTGGTATTTTACCAAAGAAGCAACCGAACCGAGCCCAACTTGAAGAAGATCGTGGATAAGTTGATTGGCGAGTGGACAAGGCCCATTTTGAACAAATCCGACTCGTACAAGGACCGCACGATCAAGTTCAACGACTACAACAAGGCAAAATTCTCAAACAAGTTATCGCTGCAGAGAAATAAGACCGCTGAGCCCAAGTCTCTTTACGAGCAGCAGGCGGAAAGGCGAAACCGTGCGGCTATTCCTAGTGCCCGGACCACGGCTTACAAAATTGCTCCCAAGGTGGACCCGAACTTGTTGATGCGCCAACAAAGGGGTAACGGCGAGATGTTCAACAAGATCAACCGAAAAATGACCAACTCACGGAAAAAGGTGGTAAAGAAGTCGGGGCCGTCGATAGAGGGGAAGAACTTGTCGATGTAGAAGGTGGAAGATGTTTTCTGGCGATGTCGATTCTTAAATAATTCGTGGCATTGGCTGGTTTCAGGTGAAGATTTTGAAACAAGGTGAACGAGTTTACTGGTGAAAGAGAGAGAAGGGCGTAAGGTATTCTTGAGACACTACGGAATTCTATGTGCGACTGGGCTGTTTCGAAATACAACCACTATCTGAAAAAGCAAACCTTGTTACGGCTTTATGATAACCAGGGAATATCTGCAATTTGCTCTGCTTGAGGAAAGTGTTCTCTTGTGAATACATGCCGAATTGGCGAAGTTGGCGAAGACGATTGAAAGGATCACCTAAGTGGTTTGGAAACAAGAATAGTGCTGAGGTATGGCTCTGGCTCTGAATGACTCAGATTAATAAAGATAAGCGTGGGATCCACTCTCCAGATTCTCTCAAGACATTGGTCGAAGTTCAGGCGATGAAAATTGCGTTTATTTCAGCGGCAATACCTGAGGCGAAGGCAAAAAACAAACAAGCGTTCGAAATATGATTTGTACTGACGGGGGGATAGCTGATATACGACGAACCATGAAGGCAGCGCGAATGTACTGCAACGAAGGAGAAGGGAGGAAAAAAAAAAACGGAAGCTAGACATCCAAGAAGGATAATACCATGAATAAAGCACAGTTGCGGTTTGATAAATTGGATACACTCGTGTAAATACTGTTCCATGAATTGGTTAATTTGAAAGGATTGCAAAATGTCGCGCGGTGGACTATGCCAGAACAAGGGGACAGACCTGGTGCCTAGTTCAGAAACAATTCGCAATGGGTTTACTAATTTTACGGTGAAAATGTGGCATTGATTCTGGGTATTCCTCAAGGAAGAAGAAAAAGAAAAGGACGTATGAAGAACCAAAAAAAAAAAAATCTTTTTTGAGTTTTTGCATCTGGTAATTCTTTACACGTTGTACGTTGGCACTGTAATTCTCAGACATTTATTAGAATGGTCAATGCACTGTAACTGTACAGCATTCAGCGAAAGAAAACCAAACAACTAGAAAACCCTTTTTTTCCGGGCATCCCTATTTAGCACCCCCTTCTCTCAAAGAGTTCACGAAAGGTGGACAAAAAAAAAAAAAAAAAAAAAAAAAAAAAAAAAAAAAAAAAAAAAAAAAAAAAAAAAAAAAAAAAAAAAAAAAAAAAAAAAAAAAACAGTCAAAAAAAAATGAGAAGAGAGATCTCAATTCTGACAGTCATAACCTACTCTGAGATTTACACTCTGACAACCCTGAGGCCTGAGAGCATGAGAGATTTGCCAACCTAAAAATCCAACCCTCCTCAGCATAGACCCCTCTTTATTCGGAATCCGAGTTACCCGAAATAATCACGTCCTTCCACCCATTACTTTCCCTCACTAAACCCATAACTTCCCCTTCTACATTAAAGAAACCGGACGTACGACTTCCATCCAATTCCGACAAAAGATGTCTCACCCAGTTTCCCCCTCTTATATCATCGTCGTACTATTATACTATATCAGCACCCTATGCTTACGATCTTGGCTTCTCCTTCTTCTCCTTCCACAAAGCCAACAAGGACACACCCGACACCTTGACAACCTTAAATCTAACACCGGGAATATCACCCTTAGCCTTACCTCTTCTACCGAAACCGGCCAACAAAACCTCGTCGTTCTCATCGACGAAATTCAAACAACCGTCATTTGGCACGAAAGCAGTCACCTTTTTACCGTTCTTGATCAACTGAACACGCACACACTTTCTGATGGCGGAGTTGGGCTGCTTGGACTCGACACCAATCTTTTCCAAAACGATACCTTTGGCGTGCGAGGAGCCACCGAAAGGCGAAGACTTGAAGGCAGTTCCTAACAATCTAGACTTGTAGGATTGGTCGGCCCATCTGTTGTTACGTCTGTGAACCCTCAATTTTCTCGCGGAGTTAAGACCTCTTGGTTTTCCGTTACCCATGGTTGCTGTGGAAAAAGATGAATATAGGTAAGGGGAAGGATTGGGGGTTTTTTTCCAAAGCGCAGTAAACTTTTTTTCCTGTCTCGCTCAACGAAGCCCGCGGTCACGTGCCGAGGACTGGGGTGGGGTGAGCGCTAGTGGTGAGGATTGGTAGGGGGAGGTGGTGGGCGGGAGTGCATATAGCTGGGGTGTTGTGTGGAGCTTGAGGTCACGTGCACAGGGCTCGAGCCCTGGCGCGAGAGGCCGTGGGCCATGGCATAAACCACAACATCAACTATTTTAGAAGACAAGGCAATGAAATAAAGATACCCTACAAGACTCAAGAGCCTGCTCCCGCTCCTTGAATTCCCTGTCAATTCAAAAAAATTATGGCTGGACCCTTTCCAGGTTACTGGTGCCGGGCAAACCATATCACGTGATACATCAATGTCGCGGCTGCAAAAGCCAAAGATCTCCAAAGCAAAGGTCTTTGGGGGCTCCTTGGTCTTGCTCCTCAACGCATTAGTCTCGTAAAAAATAAGACAAGGTATACGGTCGAACCTGGCCGCATGTCTTTTTTTCTATGGGGAATCTATTGCAACAATAGGGTTCCAGGGACAGCCCTAGCTCACCAATTGCAAGTATCGTAATTACGCCTGGTTTGCTATCTGGAAGAGAAACCTGCGGTAGTAATCGACGGCCGGATCAACAACCTGTATTAAGGAAACACGCAGTGGATTTGCACTCATTTCTACTACTTGGTCCGCTGATCCATTGTCCGCTGATCCATTGTCAGCTCCAACTACACAATGACCGGCTTTCCCACCTTAAGTGTTGGAAAGCCAGACTGGTTTTACTACATCTTTCTGAAGACACAAGGTGACATGAGAACCCTGACAATATAGGGCATATTGGAATTCAGGCCTCAGTAATCACGGTGCTCGATTTTGAAGGATACTAACAAAATCTGAAATCGGAACTTTTTTCAGAGTACATTCGCTTCACGAATGTTATTTGCGGTTTCAGGGCAAGGCAATTTCAAAACTTCTCCTTCGGATCGCGCAGTTATGGCACGTCTAAAAATGACCTGAGTGTTAGTTTGCGCTAATTGGCCAAAATCGGCAGAAGCTCTCCGCGGTTCGATTTTCACTCATGAACCTTTATCTGGCAATATACAAGAAGTTTTACTGGAACGGGGATTTTGCAAGTGTTTGGCCCAATCTTGAAAACAATCAGAACTTTCCAGTGCACATTTCAGTGTTCGGTGCACATTTCAGTGTTCGGTGCACATTTCGGTGCACATTTGAGTGCGACTGCATTACAGTACAGTAGAGCGAGGTTTTTGACCATGGACAGCATGCATACACCCATGTTCTACAGAAATACGTATGTGGTAGGTTATTCGCTCTAGCCCATCTCAAAGCATTAAAACAACTCTTGGTAATTTAGAACTTTCATCCTGAACGATGACGCTTTTTCCGTTTTTCTTCAATTTTTACTTGGAAGGCAACAAACCCAAATGGCACATCTTCCCGAGCCCAAGCACATGGTCTTGTAATGTCTCGATCTTCACCAATCAACATCTACGAAAAAAAGCAGTATTCTTACTCTTCTAACTAAAAAAGATAAAACTTTCATAAGCCCTGCCCGACTTTCTCCGCTCGCCTTCGCTTCGTCGGCTTCTTGTTTTTTAATAACCGGTTTCCACTTAACAATGCCAAAATGTCCTTTCACAATCTTTCGCAGCACTTTCGTCACAGTATTTCGCAGCTACTTCCCCCCCTATTTCATCAACCCCAAACGCTTTCGCTCATTACACGATCTTCAACCTTCTCCGGCCCTTCAACGCCTTCAAAAGCGCGACAAATAGCATGTCGATTTGGTCCTTGCACATGAATAACAAGCCCTGGACAATGACTCCCTTTAGCAACTGTGGCGCCACGCCCTTGTATAAGCCTCTGATTTTTTCAGTCTTCCACAAGTGTGCCAATGCCTCGACAAAAGTAGCAAACTTTATTTCTTCCTCCTCTTCCTCGTCGTCGTCGTTGAGCTTGAGTGTATCCCCCTTTTCGGAAAGATATCCTTCTTTTTCTCCGGAAATCGCCGCTTTTTTGCTATGTTTCTTCTGGAGCATCGCCTTCGATACTATCAACGGCTGGGTCGCAAGCGTCGCTAAAGACTTGGCACACATGCCTAACGTAAAGCTCTCCAAGGGCCCCAAAAACTCCTTCCCCTCGAAAAAGATCTGTTTCAACCGCTCATACGAGCCATATGTTATGGACGGATTAACACACAACACCAACGACACCTTCAAGCCCTTCCAAAAACCATGGATACCGTCTTGAACGTAGATTTCCTTGGCCAACTGGCACAAAGACCGATGTTCTTTGTCCGTTTGTTGCTGGGTGGTGATGACACCTATAGGCATGGTAAAAAGCTGCGAAATAGCCGCCGCCAACGCCCCTAAAAACAACTCAATGGCCGTCAGATGTTTATGAGTAGCCGCCGTCTTGGTAAGCAGCGCATACGCGGCCCTAACCACCGAGTACCAGTAGAAATACGAAAAGTTTTGTGCTGCCGAGCCGAAAATGGACGAAATGAGCCCGTGGTACCAGCCCAAGACGCCCTTTTTCGCGTAAATCTTCTTCAACACGTCAATGGTGTTTTTGTACTTCAACTCGGTTGTTTTCCGCTGCACCAACACAGAATCGGGGCCTGTGCTGGCACTCAAAATCTCGCTTTCACTACTGCTTAGAGGAATCTCCTCTTCATGCTTCTTCACCTGGGTCTGGATGATTGTTTTGCTCAAATCCAAGGGGTATACAAGGGTATTAGCAATTGCCGAGGCCAACGCGCCACTAGCGGCTTTCTCCAAGGGCGTAAGAGCCATGATATAGGAGCTTAATGGAGAATATGAAGATGGTGATGAAAAGGCGGGGTAAGGGCCTTACTTTCGCCGTCAACACCGTCAAATGCTAGAATTTCGATAAGGCAGCAAATGCGAGAAGAGCTTTAGGAATTGTTTGAATATTCCAAGGCTTTTATTTGTGCTTCTTTGGTGTGGTGAGTCTGTTCCTTCGAGAAGCTCGCGGACTGAAAAAACGACGTATTTTTGCGATGATCAAGCAGCCAATCCAAAAGAAAAAATCGGTCGGTTCTCGAGTTCGGTAATAAGCCAGAAAAAAAAAAACAGACACACACACACACAATAGTATGTATCCAGAAGTCTCCTAGTCAAGAGAAAGAATGGATTGTGAGTACCCGAAAAACTTGTTCAAATGCGGGGTAGCGAAAGAGTGAAGTCCGTGGGCTCAAATAACAGAAGGCCAAAGTACAGACGGTTTGCGTCCTGTATTAAAATTGACCTAGAGCAGCCTTCTTTTAGATTGTTCGGGGTTTTTTTGCAAGCAATGAGCAACGGCAAAAATCAACAAAATAGATAACAGGGTCCATCACACGCTTATCTCGGAATCTTTCTCTTTAAAAGGGAAGCTGCGCGTCAGGCCGGCCCGAGGATCACAGGCCGATTCTCCGCATGTGCGATGTCGTGGGCCGAGGAAAGAAAACGCGCCATGGTCTTGAAACGAGCGCTTGAGGCGGAGCACGTGACCGGGCACGTGATCGGACGGGGCGCCACACGAAACCACAAAAGCTGACTCTAGGGGCCCTGTTCCAGGATCATGGCCTGTCCTCACTAGCCTGCCTCAATGTCCTCATAAAGATCAATCATTTAATAATCCTGGAAATCCAAGAATTGTAAAATCACTTCGATCAGTACCTGGGGATTTTCGAGGAGGACGTAGGGTGAGAATCAGAATGGTACACATGTAGTGTGGCATTCTGCGAACTCCGTTCGATTCTCAAATCATAGACTTTCCTGAAATACAGCGATCCTTACTAGCTGCAATCCAAGATCCGGATGTTCGCTTAGCCAGGATATAAGCCGCTGTAAAGGATGAAGTACCATGCGAAATTCAAAACGGTTGCTTGACAAAAAAAAGTTGTCTTGGCCTCCTCGATTGGCCATCATGTGATCGATGCTCCTGAAAAAGACTCTTCTAAGATTGTTTTTTCAAGAATAAAACAGAAAAAAAAAATATCGTTAACAAGAAATCTGCTTTCCAAGAGAAACATCGCTCACATGAGCCAACCTGGATTTGATGTAAATCGAACCCTGATGAATGTTAGTATTGAACTCATGGAGTTTATCAGTGCCCGCCATATTCTTGGAATCTCTCTCTAGCAACGGGCCGCCTACGAACTTCCGGCACACGACGAGAAGTCAGATATTTGTTTGGGTTGTAATCTTGACCATAGCTGTAGCCATGATCCTGACCCTGATCCTGGCTCCAGTTTCGGTCCCTCTGGCTTGGTATCAAATCGTGTTTTCGGACTCTTGTTTGCTGCGGCTGTTCAGGATATTTGCTGCTCAGATAAGAGCTGACGTTTTGAGTATTGTTGTAGTTAGGGCGTGGGCTATGACCAGCATTTGAAGGAGGGCTTTGAGCACGGGCCACCAACTGGGTCCTACTCGAATGAATCTTGAGCACAGGCTGGTCATGATTCTGGTAATTTTGGTGATTCTTCTGGATTTGAGGAATTTTCCTTTGGGGAATTTTCCTTTGGGGAATTTTCTGATTTGGGTTTGATCTCAGTATGCCCGTCATCCCGGGACCATGCGGATACTGCCGAGAGTTATTCTTGGGGCCCGGAGGGAAGTCTCGATCTGGGCTCTGGGTGTAAATCTCCTTTAAACCGTCAACTGTACTTGCAACCAAAGCTCCGTTTGGGTGTACTTTTGCTAAGGTATTTTTATGGTCTGTGAGAGGAGGCGTGATAATTTTAGAATCTGGTTGTAAATAATAGCTCAGGATCCGAACGGGTCTTGATGGCGGCGAATGTGTGGCCGTTTGGGGGGTTTGTTTAAGGCCTTGTCCGAAATCGGCTTCACAGGATGGATCATCAATTAGGCCATTATCCTCACGTGGGGCCACCTTTGGATGCACAATAAGGCTCAGGGGAAGGTCTGTGGCCTGGTGCTGGCTCAGGGGCAGGGTCTGAATAGTGCCGTTAGATTTTCCTTGGCCCAGGGAATGATCTTGGATGTGATCGTGAATGTAATCATGGGTGTGATCCTCAGTGTGATGTTGACCATGATCTTGCACATGATGTTGACCATGACTTTGAACATGATGTTGACCATGATCTTCGCCCAGAACTTGCACTGGACTTGCCTTGGCACTTGGCTTTACGCCCACATTTGCACCCTCACTTTTGTTCTTGCTTATATTCTGAACTTCTGGGGCCTTTGCCTGTTTTGCCTTTTGTTTGAGTGCTTGTTTCGATGGTGGGTTTACAACTTGCTCTTTTTTTGGACCCGTTGGTGTTTTTGCAGCGTTCTTTTTCGCTCTAGCTGCTGCCCTTTTCCCAAGAGTCGGCGCAACAACCTCCACTTTCTGGCGCTTAACGGGCGCCCCAGACCAGGTATCGTCCTCATTGGAAGCAGCACGTTTTCCTAAGTTTATCCCACTTTCCTCGACACTTTGAAGAAGATCCTGTAACCTGGAAATAAGCGGGAAATGACCAGCACAGTGCTCCTCGGAAAGAGTCCTCAACAGTTTGACTTGGGCCTTGGTCTTGCACCGCTTCAAAAGTATGCCCGAGACGATCATCCAAATATTGTCTTCGGAGTAATCAAAGGCCATAAGAAAACGGACATAGGGGATGACATTGCCGCTGATAACCAACAGAACCAAGATATTTTGCCTCTCCAATACATCAGTCCACGAAGCAGACTCGGCCAACTCACTCACAATCACGGTTTCTACCTCCTCCCGCGTGAGTTGCAGATATTTATACCGTTCAAGAAGCTTGGGACCTAACCCGGCGCGAAAAGCCGTGGAAAACTCCCAATTTAAAGAAAGCGACACGGCGTCCTTCTGTGCATCAGACCCAATGAGCGTATCACGGAAATCCATGAACGAATGGGAGCAGTAGTACTTATGAAACTGCGACCGTTCAGAAAAATTCTGAAGAAGATAAAAGTACCATTCGGGAAAAAGAGCAGTGCAGTCTTTTTCCAATTTATAGGGCGTGTCCTTTTCGTACTCTTCTGAAGTAGCAGTCAAGTTGTGGGTCCAAAAGGACGCAAAAAGACCCGGTCCAGCATTAAGATAACCAAATGTCCAATGAGATCCTTCCTCTACCTTGAGCACCTTAAACCGGTCCAATTGGGTCCTGAACTCGGGCGAGCGGCTGTCACGAAGGGGCGGTGGAGGCATATTTCGGGCCAAAAAGTCGATTTTATTATTTTTTTGTGATTTTTCTCGGCGGCAAGAGAGCTTCTGGTGTGAAAAGATCTTCAAAAACGTGTGTGATTGTTCTGCTGATGGAGTGGAGGCGGGGTCGACGCCAGATGGCATGTGCCAGATGGCACCCGTACATCCCGGGAAGAAGAGTCGGCTAGTTCAATTTTGGGAAAGTGCTTTTGTTTCAGAAAAAGGGGGTGAAAGACGTGGAGTTTTTGGTATTCGTGTGGCCTTGCTTTTCTTTGGGGTTGGGTGCAGACGTGATTTTAATGTGACTTGTGTCCTTTTGCAACCGTATAATTAAGCGAGACAGGGCCTATTTTTGGGTCTTAGGACAGTCACTTTAGATGCGGATTAGTTTATCAGAGTCAGAAGAGGTGAAAAAAAAGAAAAGGGTGGAAACTGTGTGGATTTAGAGCTGTTTAAGGCTTGAAGTCGTCTGCTTATGGGGTTTTCTGTGTGGAGAGGAACACAATACTAGTAGTAATAAACGGGGGGTTCTCTTTTCCACCAGTCATTATCTCACAATGAGGGCCGGCCCGCTGTTTTTTTTTTTTTTTTTGGCTCGCACATGTGCCTCGCGGGTGCTGGGAACTCCAACGAATATTCAGTACTCTCCATCAGTGCTGTGTCTTTTTCGTACATTATCGTATATAGCGAAGTATGATTGTACGAAAGCGACGGGCTTTAATCATCGTGTGTATAAAGACGGTGACCTCTAAAATCGGATATGAAAATACGATTTCGTACATCGAAAGCCTTTACTTTTTTTGAAGTTTCAGTTGGAGTGATTGCAAGTTCCTCGACAGCGTTAGGAACCTTATCAATATCTTCTGAGGGTTCCACGTTGCGTTTGTCAGGCAGCCGCTCGTAAAAATTACTAAGCGATGACTGACTTGTCTTGGGATTCATTTTCATACTGATTGACCATCGCATATGTGTTTGTAAGTGCCATAGTGGCGCAAACGTGGATCTTTTCCTTCTGAGAAATGGTTTCGAAGTCATGTCAATTCACTGAGTTAGTTAACAGACTCACTTGAAAGGCACTCATCTCTACCGTATAAATGGAAATTTGAGCTAGATTTACTAGCTTTTAGAGCGATACTTAAACCTGTGTTCTATAATGTAACGGCTTTCTTGAGTATCCTACCACTATCCAAAGAAACACACCACAGAATCACAAATCCATTGAAGAAGGAATAATTGAGTTGGTCATTCAGTTTTTTTCTTTTCACAAGGACGAAAATCACGCAAATTTTTATTACGCCTCTTTCCGATGAAAGCAGAAAGAAAGAATATATATATATATATATATAAAGCTTTCCGAGGCGCCAAGTGAAATTTCAGAATATTAATTTGCTACGCTCTACCCGACAGTTTAAGCTTTTTTCTAATATCCAATAATCAATTTTGACCCACAAACGCAAATCTTTCCCCGGGTAGTTCCGGACTCTGAAAGTGCAAGACTTCACTCACAGTTGTTGCCAAAGCTTTTCATCAAACTCTTGGCGTATGCCAGCTTGGCAGTTATTTTAAGCGATATTATCATTTTTGGGACAAGAAAAGCCCAAATACCACAAACCACGTCCCCGCAGTTTGAAAGTAAGAAAAAATTACAAGCTGTGTCCCTGTTCTCATTTCCGAAGCTATCACAAGTAGTCTTTCAAAATAAATGCAATGCCTTCTGTTCACTTTTTGAACTTAATTCTCTTCATGTTCCGCCGCATGGTGAGGTACTTCAATCTTTCGTATAATCGTCTTACATTCGTCGTACATTCGTCGTACATTCGTCGTATATTCGTCGTATATTCGTCGTACATTCGTAAACATTCGTAGATTTCTATCCGATTTCATACCAATCGGACATGTCTGTACAGAAACGATGGATTTTGGATCGTACATCCCAATGTACGTCGTATTTAGACTGTACAATACATATAGATGAAATCATGAAACTTGTTACAGTTTTTGAGAATTTTAGCAGAACAATTATAAATCACGAGAGGTCGACGGGTGTTGAAAACTCTAAAAGGCTATGGAAAATCAATCAATCAATCAATCAATCAATCAGTCAATCAATCAGAAATTTTATGTCCAATTTTCTTTCTTTTTCTCAACCCCGTCATGCTCTGAAAGACCACCATGTTTTGCCATGTGTGGAAAATAGTCGTTCAACTTAACTGAAATGAGCTGATATTCACTGATTTGGGACTTACAAGAAATTGGAATCAAATAGAAGTGGAACAAATGCTTTACTTTAAGGTTGATTTATAGTCTTTCTGCTGCGACCTAATGGCCATGGCAGTACTCGTTTTTGATTGTTCCGAGTTAAACCAAGAAAATGATTGAAAGTGCGTGGATTGACCTCCTGTTTTCTCTTTCAAGTTGCAAGAGATGTGCAAAGGGTGGGTTATCACCCGTAACGTTGTTAACCATCGCTTTTTTAAGAAGCTTCACCAAGAGGCAGACGAGATGGCAGTGGAAACGAGAAAGGCGGAATTAACCGCCTTAGCCAAGAAAGGAAATGTTGAACCTCTTGTTGAGTTCCTCATGGCCTTTGAGTTTGGTGAGAATCTTACTTGGTTTAAAATTGCACCCTGTTGTTGGAGCATTTTTAAACACTGAGAAGCACATTAAGTTTTCCACTAAAAAACTCAAATACTGGAAGACCCAAACCGAAGACTCTCTTACAATCCGAATTGATGAGTATATCTCTCAACTTAAGGATGAGGGTATTGTCTTTGAGCAGAAGGTGACACCCCAGAGCAATGAGAAAAAGAGGAAGGCAGATGCTTTGACAACTCAGGCTCCCCATGCTTCCAAAGAAGTAAAGGAGAAAAATGTTGAATCCAATGGTTTCAAGAAGAAACATAAGCACGGTGGCAAAAGGTATACCAAACAAGAACGGAGAGAGTATTGGGAAAGGAAGAAACAAGCCGCCGAGTCAGCTTCTGCAGCTGTGCCTGAAAAGGAAAAGGATGGTATCATTCCGACAAAGAATACTCAGTCATTACAACGTGAAGATTTAGCACTTGGAAACGTATTTTCTCTCGCCTGAGTTTTCCTGGCACAAATTCAACTTGTGAAAATACAGAAGAGGTCGCTCTAGGTTCAAATCGTGAGAATTAACCTCCGGATTTCAGCCTTCATCCATTCAATCAGAAGTTTCACGGGACCTACTAGCATCCATTGATATACACACACACACAGGAGAATACGAAAGAGAAGACAAATTTCCGACTCGCCTTAAAACGAAAATGTGGAAATATCACTCAAAAAATTCAATGTTTTTCCAAAAAAAAAAATTTTGGGATAAGCTTCGCAGCATATTTCAACCCCAAACGGTCATTATTATCATATCTAGCTTGCTTTGTAAATTGTGAGAAGACAATACTTCAAGCCGTTTCGCCAATATTCAACAGTGTGAATATTTCAAAAGTTCACCACCTTCCAGAAATTCGAAGCAGTCTGTTGGAGCAACCAGTCTGGTTTTCAAGGTCACCAAGAGGACGACAAATATAACTATAAAAATTGTGCTAATATAACGAAGAAGAAAGGAGAAGCCAGCATGGATGGCGTTGCTGAACGTCCTAGATTGTGCGTTTTCTCTGCCTTCAGTTGAATTAAAATAGGTTTATTCCAATGCTGCTACCAGATCGCATCAGAAAAGTAAGTGGAAGCAGGGAAGTGACTTTGTACATACTGGCCACAAAACTTAAGTAAGTGTTACTTTAGAGTCAGAAGCTTCTAGAAATGCATGATTTCACAAGCCTAACTCAGGCTTTCATCTCAGGCTTACATCGTTTTCGCGGTCAAGCTCCACTCCCGATTCTATCAGTTCTCGATCTCCATTTGGAACTACTTCTTCATAATTTTTCTTTTTTATTCCAAAGAAAATAAAAAGCATCCGGTAACGTGAAGCTAGAATAATAGAAACCCCTTTTGTCCAAGAAATGCTTCCATCTATTCCCCAACTGAGACTGTTATTGACAGACTGATGAAGTTAGTTTTTGGTAATACAAGTGGCTGCAAAAAGCGCGTTCTAGGACATTTGACGAGCGATAATAGCAACAAAAACCTACAAAAATTTTCTACAAGAGTTAAGAGTTCATAAAAAACCCAAAAGGACCACGAGGCGAGGAAATAAAAACCTGTCTCACAAGCGATTCCAATCGCCTAAATTTGTCCGCACTCTTCTTCCCACGTTCTTCCCTTCCCTTCTAACTTAACTAATGCAGTGACTTTCCCACTGAAATACCCGCCGGTCGGTCCCACAGCTAACAACAATGTTTTCTTCAAAACAAGCCGACTTTATCCGGCCCTCATGTGCCTCCAATTTCACTGCAATCGAGCCATCAGTGAGATCTAGTCCTCTGATTACACCGTCGTCTCCAATAGCCCAAATCCCGCTTCCATCGTATCGCCATTCTATCTTCCCTTCGCTGTACTTATCTTGAGGCGAGGAGGTGTTGTAGTTGCAGAGAATCTGGTTACGCCAGATTTTCAGTTCTTCGCTATTTTGGCCCATTTTTTGACCCATTTTTTGACCCACTCCGTTTAGCAGAACAATGATCACCCTCATTTCCGGCTCGTGCGAGGTTCCAACTGCCACTAAGGGCACGCCTTGGCACCCATTATAGTGTATTTTCACGCTCATGGGAGTAAATCCCGATGCCGAAAACTCAGCATCATTAAGCGCAACGCGGAACTCAAGGTGTAAGTCATTGAGTTCATTTTCTAGACAGAGCACATCCATAAGCGTGATTTCCCGCTTACAAGCAACCACATAGAGCTTATTTTGAAAGACTACCGCATCCATACAGCTCCCCTGGTTCTGCAACTTGAAAGGCTCTCCCAAGCACTTCAAGGCGCACTGATTATTTTCGTCAATTTCATGGACTTTCACATAAAAGTCCCATCCCATGCTCACAATAATCAACTTTTGGCGCCACTCCACAACACGAATATCTGTGATTAGCCGCGGGTGAAGCTGTGTTTGGGAAAACACCTCGAATGACTGTAAATCCACAGAAAGTTTGCCCACCGAAACTTGTCCATTCATTCCACAAAGAATAACAAGATTTTGGTTTGATTGGCTTGGTATGTTTGGTGCCAGCACTATACGCCGTACCACAACGTTTCCAATCACGTTTGAAATGGTCAGAATTCTCTTTTTCGTGCTGAGATCTACAACCACGAGTGATTTGCTAGAAGTGGCTAGCAAAGAGTAGCTGACTCCGTTCAAATGAAGAAAAGCACCATCGACAATAAGCTCTCCTATTGCGCCTAACTCCGAGGCGTTCCTCGGATACGGGGCCAGCCAGGGTCTGATTTGATTTCTTTTGATTTCTTTTAAATCGGCGTCGAGGAACTCCTCCAGGTACGCCTCGTGTCTCTCATCGATTTTTAGGTATCTGAGTCGATCTGAGAGAATATCTTCTAACGTTTCTTCATAGGGAAGATCGGTGGAGATGACATTCCCGTGCTCAGCTTCGAATGCTGCTAGGGTGTTTAAGTAGCCGTTTGTCTTTAGAAAGTTCGCCACAAAAGCGTGAGCCGACATTGTGAATTTTTTAGAAGATTGGAGAAGGTTGATTGAAGAGATGTGGGGTACTTTCATGACTTGTCACGTGATCCGTGGAGTGAAGCGGAGGAAAAAGACAAAGCCATGGAAATGTGAGTGGGTGGGTGGATAGATATAGATTTTTTTTTTTTTCTTTTTTTAATTCGTGAAAATCTGAATTGGTTGTCTTTTTTTCCAAATATTCCTGGTATGTGCATTCATTTACCGTGACTTCTTACGGTTTACCCTAGCCGGTGTGGATCATCAGATGTATATCGCACCAGTGATGCTAGCGAAGTACTTTCAATAAAGATCATTGATGTTTTTGGTGTTATTGATGTTTATGATGTTTTTGGTATTTTTGATGATTTTGATACTTTTTTTGATAGCCGGTCATATTGTAGCGATACTGTATTCATATCGAATCGCTAATGAAATAGTGTTGGCCCAATGCACGCGTAGGTGACAGACCCTTTATTTATGGACTAAAGTAAAACCTGGATAAACCGGACATGAATATTGAACGGTTGAAGTACGGCTTAACGGGAGGTGAGACACTTTCTGCAGATAAGGGATACATATTATTCTGCACATTTCGCAAAAGTTCTGCCATTCGTCTTGTGCCAGCGTCTCTATTGGAAATTATGGATAAAGGAAAATCCTATGCTTGATCAAAATAGCTGTATATCTATATTTCATGGCCTTCTGTTTGTTCGCTGCATAACCTGACTCGTATGCCTCATTTGTGTCTCTCATCATTATAGTTACCATAAATCTCAACTTGCTTTTCCTAATGAGTAACCTCATCCGACCGAATACGATTTTCTCGCCCAAACTTCGAGATTCGTTGTTTGGAAAATCTTAAGTCATCACCTCATCTAAGTCTGGAGATAGAGTGCTTTAGTCCAACATCTCTGCCGACGATGCAGGTCTCAGACCTCAAACAACTCTTTTTCTACAGCATTACTAGAAATCTGGTTGGAATTGTTTTACTGGCATCATTGCTAAATTCAAGCTTGTTGAAGGACTTTTCCAGATTTATTTTCGAATTCAGCAAGCTAAAGTCGTACGATGAAGTGATCTGTGATTGACCATTCCGGATGCAAACTTGATGCAGAGACGCGATGTGAACTTCAAAAAGCAAGGGATGAGTCATAAGTTACATCAGCACACAACATGAAATATGATACTAATCGGGGCTTTCTTTCGAAAGAGGTGAACTCTTCATAAACTGGAGTTATCGAAAAAAAGCCGGCTTATAAACGACGGCAACCCTTGCGGCTAATATGGCACCACGGGTGTCACGAAGAAGCACGAATCGGTCGACACTGAGTTGGCAAAGACTAAGCAAACTGGCCGGTTCCGGCCCTATGTATTAAAGCTGCTCGAGATCAATGCCAGAAACAAGAAATGCCAGTACCCTCGCCCGCACAGTGAGATTTGACAGTTTTTGAAGAATTTGACCAATTCCAAGTTGAGGAATATTCTTCTTTGCGTAAAAGGATATCTCCGCGCACTTGTGGATAAAGAATATCAACTTATTGAAAGTGGTCACATTGTT
Organism: Metschnikowia lunata; assembly: GCA_030583235.1. Classification (NCBI taxonomy): domain Eukaryota; kingdom Fungi; phylum Ascomycota; class Pichiomycetes; order Serinales; family Metschnikowiaceae; genus Metschnikowia; species Metschnikowia lunata. The sequence continues at coordinate 52,755 of JAJMHP010000029.1, read as the reverse complement.
GATTACGAGTTGCCTGAGCTGGGAGAGCGTTCCAATCGCAATGCGGGCAGAAATGTAGCGAAATGCTGCCCAACTAGTTTACGTAGACAGGACCATCGTTGTCGTGGAAGGCGTAATTATTCATGTGGCGGGGGTCGTCCTTGTAAAAGCTTACAACCCGAAGAATTAGAGCCACGAGAGATGCGTCGTGAGCAGTGTTCTAAAGAATATTTATTTTAGGTTATTTGATTTAACGTAAGGATCAATCGAAAGCTTTTGGTGTATTTTTATCTAATCTGGATCCGAGATAAAGCGAATATTTACACTGTTTTATGGCTCACTAAGACCACTCAAATTTCTGGCAGGTAAGGTGATCATTTCGGTTTACGGAGCATTCCCTTAACAATATACTAGCACCGGCTCAAGATGCGAATTACAAATTAGGCTCTTGAAAGCTTAATCGAGTAGAGGGGACTTTCAGACAATTTCACCAAGTCTGCAGATACGTTGAGGACACCGTTTTTAAGCTGTATTTAACTTTCAACAAAAGATCGAGCTCGGCCCAAAAAAGAGTTACTTCGGCCAGAATTAGTCATAGATATGTCAAAAAAAGAAATTGCAACTGGCGACTTCACGGGTCCATATCTATGTCTAAGTGAATACGAAAACATGAAAAAGAAAACAGAGTATGGCTGAGTATTTATTGAATGTGCGCGTTTATTTACTTGATAGCGATAGTGATATTTTTGAGATCGTTTTGGTGCTTTTCGCAAAGCAAATCTTTTATTTATTCAAAGGAAGAAAGGATTGAATGAAAATTGCGAACACTGTTTCAACAGAGACTTACAACCATCTCATCAAATACTTTGGCCTTGACAAGTTTCAGGCGTCTTTTGCGCGTAAACTCATTTAAGTGACGGCCGCACGCCCAATGTCAACAGTATTAGCCAGCTCTTGAAGATATGTTGACCCACAATTAGCGGCGCTCGCTTGTCAGCATTCAAGACCGTCACATACTACCTTAAATTGGCGAAAACGTTTAAGGTTGTGCCTCAACTTGGACACTTGGAACAGGGTCTTCAAAAGAAATGGAAGATTGAAGTCATTAGAAACTGAGAACGTATTTCTCCACATACTGTAGTGAAAGAACAATGTACATTGTGAAAGTACTACATTGCGAAGGTTCCACATAGTGAAAATACTATGTTGCGAAGGTTCTACTTTGTGAAATTTCCACATTGTGAAAGTACTACATTGTGAAAGAACTACATTGTGAAAGAACTACATTGTGAAAGTACTATGTTGCGAAGGTTCTACTTTGTGAAAGTACTACTTTGTGAAGGTTCTACTTTGTGAAACTACTACATCGTGAAAGTACTACATTGTGAAAGTACTACATCTCGAAAGAACTACTTTGTGAAAATACTACAGTGAAAGTACTACAGTGAAAGTACTCTCACGAAACTTCCCTCATGTGTTAAGTCAGGTCTCAATCAAAATACAGAATTTGGCAAGCAACTTACTAGGTGGTTGATCGTTCAGCGCAAAAGTCAGTTTATCCATGCGTGGTCAAATTACACACTGTTTTATCCGATGTTTCGTAAAATTTTCCGCTAAAAGCGGCTTGATTGATCTACTTTGCCCACGCAAACAAATAAAATTTCGAAGTAAGATTCATTGGCAAATAGCAGCCTTGTGTATTACTCAATATGGTAATTAAAGCTGTTTGAAAGGATTTCATTGATGAGAAGTTTCAAGTCCAATCAAGAGAGTGAAACTCGTGCTGAAGACACTTAGTCAACATTGTGACTATTGTGACAACATTACTCATGAAACAAGCAACATGCCCGCAGTCAAACGGGTCTTTAAATGTTGCTCCAGCCTCATACTATATTCGCTTCAAGGACCTGTTGATATTTAGACGTCTTATCAATCGGCAGGAACAAGAAAAACCCATCCCTTATGGCCCATTAAGGTCTGGCTCAGGAATCTTCCATTTTTCACAATACTTTTGTGTCTGGTTATTGGGCCAGTATTGCAACGGCACAACTTGCTCCTTCACGTCGGGAGCTACTTTCCTGAAATCGGAGGAAATCTTGAGATTCCCCGAAATCTGGCTCACCTCATATTCGACCATCGTATTGAGCTCCTCTAAGAGACTAGCGATCTTTTCCACTTGCAACATATCATGGGCTTGGACCTGGTCCCAATTTGAAGAACGTGCAAATTTCTCCACGACTCTGTTGATGGCGATTCCCCTAGGATCGTAGTATAAACTTTTGGCCTTGAAAGAGGGGTGCTTCGGGTCTGTTTTGATGTGTTTAACGGCGAGAAAGTCTCTTTTCGGTAAGCACTTATCGAGCGCCAAGAATTGGGTTTCGGGGGAAGGCGGGATTTTGAATACGTCTGGTGTCTTTTCCTTTTGTGGGCTTGGAGGTGAAGAGATTTCAGATGTTTCATTATTTTTCTCACTCTTCGATTCTTTATTGGATTCTTTGACCACTTCAGAATCTACGCTTGTGCCATTTTTTGCACTGTCTGGACCCTCGGGTAAATCCATCTCGTCCATATCAAGAAAGATCTCGTTGCTGCTGTTTTTGGAAGCGTTCAAATCGTCCAGTGCGTCCATATCTAGCGAAATTTCCCCCGGATCTGGCTTTTTCTGCTTCATCTCATCCACTTTTCGTCGTTTTGGTTGAAATTCCTCGGAATTGCTATGCTGAACTGTCGCTTCAAATAACGTATGCATGTGCAGCGAAAACCAGTGGGATGGCCTGAGATATTTCAAGGCTTCCATGGCCAAAGGAGACCCTAAACGGCCATTTTCTATGTCGGCTTTTAAAAACGGCTTTTTCTTAAGAAGCTTCTGCTGGTTTCCCCATTCCCAGATGCCCTTGGGCCAGTCGTGCGATACAACCACATCCGAGGTTTGCGAGAGCAACAACTTTAGAAAACTCTTGGGTTTTACATGGTATATCGATCGTATGGTAGAATTATCATACGGCAAGGTATACGACGGAGGGTTTTTGCTTTTGGCCCCAATGAAACTCGTATAATTAAAGATTCCACTCAAGCCCAGAATCCTCAATCCCTTATACCACACCGTACCATATTCACCAAGATAGTATATACTAGGAGCAACCCATCCACCATATTGTATCTCTCTCAAATACAGTGAAGATTCGTGATTGCCGCCAATAAAAATCGTCATCACGGGTGCCTTTTTCTTCCCCAGGTAGTAATCTTTAAAGTCGCCTAATTCCTTGTATTTGCTGGGCACGTTGATGGATTTTAGATCCTGTTGGTTTCTAATGGCCTGGAAATCCCCGCAAATTATGAGAAGCTCGATGTTTTTTGGCAAACTACTGTATATTTTGTTTAGCTGGCCATGGCAGCATCCCTCTATGGCCACACGAATGGTCTTCATGAGAGAGGATGGAAAGTTTGGAGGAGTTTATGCGTTTACAGTGTCTTTTGAAAGTTGAATAACTGTGTTCAGATGGCAGTTCATGTTTTGCACCCGTACCTTCGAGCCGGTTATGAGTATCCAGTCGAATGAAGGATTGGGTGCAAGAAGCGAGAATCTTGCGTAAGTGGAAATACTAGGAATGAAGAATAAGAAAAAGAAGAAAAGAAGAAAAAGAAGAAAAGAAGAAAAGAAGAAAAGAAGAGGAAAAAGAAAAAAAAAAAAAAAACAATAAAAGAACAAGAAAAAGTTGTTTAACTGTGTTCATGGGCTAGGTTGTAAATGGTAGATTTGGCCCGGTCCTCACTAAACCCGGCCTAGTACGCCTGGTGCGAAGTTCAGACAGATTTGAAGAGAATGTGATAAACATTGTAGTAACTGCACAACTACTCACAAGCGCTCTCTTTTCAAAGCTTCACCAGTCCCTACTTCTTCAAGTGTCTGTTAAAGTACCATCATCGCCATCGTCTCTTTTTCTCACCCTTCCTTTCACAACCAGATACGTCAGAAGTTATCCGTAATATTCTCAGCTATACATCAAGCCCGCTAGAACTTAAACACGTGGTCTTTCGTGTAGCCCAATTCAGACAAGATCCCCGTGACTTCGCCCTGGTCCGTGGGCGACTTCTTGTTACCGGAAATAGCATCGTACAAAGGTGGAGGGCCACACACAAAGATTTTCGAGTCGGCTGATGGTCCAGGGAGGTGCTCCTTCAAAAAAGCCTTGTTAATATGGCCTGTCTTGCCGGTCCATCCGTCCTCAGGCTTGTCCACAAAGTACTCGATGTTAATCTGGTCCTTGTGTTCAGAAGCAACCTTATCCAACTCTTTCTTCAACAAAATGTCATTTTGCGACATCGACCCGTAAAACAAGTCCACCTTAGTTTTGTCCTCTGGGTTTTTGGCAATCTCGTGGATCAATTGGTACAAAGGGGTGATTCCCGAGCCGCCGCCAATCAAAGTGATTTTTTTGAACTGGTTGGGCTCCCATTTCCACTTGACAATAGGGCCCTTAAAACTCACGGTATCGTTGGGCTTCAAATCATACACGTGCTTCGAGAATTTGCCCTCAGGGTACGTTTTGATCACAAACTCAATAGTGCCCTTTTGGTCGGGGTCTGAAACTGGGGTATATGGTCTAACCACATTGTTACCCTTGGAGGTCACGTACTTGGCCATCAAACAAGAGGCAGTTACCAATCCAGACACGTCGTCGGGGCTGTTCAACTCAAATACATAGTGTTTAGTGTTGGACGAGATGTTCCACGAGTCTTTCAACTTCAAATCGACCCATTCGCCGCCATCTTTGAAGGTTTTGGAAGGGTCGTTCCAGATTTTGGGTCCAGAAAAATGCCACGCGATTCCAGCGGCGCCAATGGCTCCCATGGCGGGGTAAAAGTACTTGCTAGCTAATCTAGGAACCGACATAGTAATATGAGAAAATTGCCTGAGGAAGTGAATTGAGCGTTTTATGTATAAAGCGCAAATGTGTTTTCACCGTTAGGCGTGGTGCTGATAAGTAATAAGAAACGGAGTAAAGTTTTTTTAAGGAACGAAAAAAATAAAGTTACCTTGTATTCTAGTGTTCTCCACGTTTACTATAAAATCGGTCAAAAGCTCTGGCTGCGGAATTGACGGGTGCTCGGCCTTATATCTGATTAGGGGCGTCTGGCTCAACAGCAACATACAGTGGAGGGCGTGCGAACGGAGGACCATTATAGGCTGTGGCTCGAGCTACGCAATATTAGGCTGGACACGACCCGCGATCCACGGAAATCGCAGGCACAGCATGTGTGGAATTATCTGGGGATTTGGGGGAATTCATGTATTTAGCGGGATTCCACTGGATAGCTTTTGGTTGTTGCGTGCTTTCGAGCTACTCAATCGTTGATTTTGACGTCCTTTTCGTGGCCTGTTGGAGGAGGTCGTGAGTGGCATGTGAGCGGCACGTGAGCGGCACGTGAGCGGAACGTGAGTGCTTTGTTAGCCACCGGCTCGCCAGAATCTCTCTTGCACCGAAAGATGGAGGCGAATCAATTGAGACCAAAGGCTTGTCTAGGAGAAGAACACGTGGACTTGGGCCATTATTTTTGCCATTATTTTTGCCATCCATTTTGCCATCCATTTTGCCATCCATTTTGCTCTCTATCTTGCTCTCTATCTTGCTCTTCACTTGGCCATCGGTTTCGCTGGCAATAATATCCTGTAGACTCTTTTTTTTGGTTCCAGTTGAGTTTACATTTGCGTAGGTGTCCGTCGGACGACGATCGCACTGTAACCCACTGAATGCCTTCAGTTCTTATGAGAAACTTAGCTACGGACTGACTTCGGCTTCTCAACCAATTCAATGAGGGAACACTAACGTAGATGGATCTGAGAAAGGGCAACGGTCAATATTCTATGGTTAGTAAATAATTGAGTATATAATTTTTTTTTTCTTCAGGTCCAGATCCACGAAGTAACTACTTGAAAGTTGAGCTTTTATCCACTAACGTCAATGACCCCTCCACCCCCTTACCGCCTAACCCCCTCACCGCCACGCGACACCAAAACCTTGTCTCAAAACTTGTTGTTATCGAACTTTCAAAAGTCAAAACCCTTCACGACACAAATGTGCAGGCAGAGGACTCCACAGTTGCGAGAATAAAAGAAGGGTGTGAAATAAGCGATCACAGCGTATAAAAGTGACACTCATACTTCAAAAAGTAAAGCGGGGCGGTGGGGTGCTGGTTGACCCTAGCGCCTCGAGTGGTTCAGTCTCCACTTTAGCCATTTGTCCTCTGGTCACGTGACGTTTTTCTTTGCATCTTTCGCTCATGCTTTTCATCTTCCCTGTTCACTAATTAGCTTAAATCTACCGTCGATTCTCCTTGCGAATTTTCCCTCGATTTTCTTTACCTCTTCTTCTTTTCTTTCCATTTTCTTTACTTCCCTCTGCACTTCCTTAGAGCCAGTACACTTCAAGAGTAAATAGCCTTTCGCACCATCCATGCCTTGTCGAGCAGTGGCGTGCGCGACTTTCCCAAGAAAAAGGCGGAACTTGAGAGAGAAAACTGTCTTTAACACATCGTTTTCGAAATGTTCACAACCAATGAAATGAACGGAAAAAGCCCGTGAACCCAGAGATTATTCCACTTTTTGTCTTATTTCTCTTTCCCTTCTCTTTCCTTTCTTTCTTTCTTCCCATCTTCCTTCCTTCCTTCCTTCCTTCTTCCTTTCTTATTCTTATCCCCCTCCCGCCCTCTCGCTCTCAGGTCGACAGCAACCGTTATCACACTCCCCGTCTCTTATCTACACTCCACACGTCCCGATCAAACGATGTTACATCTCGACCTCAACCCTAAAACCACCATCTTCTCATGTAGATCCGTCCCCATTTCTTCTTGATCTGGTAATTAAAGGACAAAATAAACGATCTTTAACACACTTCAACTCCCCAAATCCTATCAATTATGCTCACAGGCAAGTCGCAAAAAGAACTCTTGAAGCTCGCCAGGCTTATCATTCAGCCTTTACAACTGAGCTTCCACAAGGGCCAGGCGGGTAAAATCGGCGTTTTTGGCGGGTGTGAAGACTACACGGGAGCACCCTTCTTTTCCTCTCACTCTGCGGCCTTGGTGGGCGCTGATCTTAGCCATGTTATATGCGAAAAACTAGCGGGTCCAATAATCAAGGGCTACTCGCCCGATTTGATGATCCATCCCTATTTGTATGAGCTGCTGAATCCGGACGTGGCCCAGTTTGCCCCTGAGAAAACTTGGCACGATTTGCGGGGTAAACTGCTTGAAGAGGCTTTACAGGATAAGGAGCTCGATAAGATTGTGGAAAAGTACATTTTACCCAAGGTCATGGGCCTTGTGGACCGAATCGATGTGTTTGTGGTGGGCCCCGGTTTCGGCCGTGACCCTTTGATGATGAAAACCCTCGAAAAGATCATCCAAGAGATCATGGTTGCAAATAAACCTGTGATTCTTGACGCTGACTCTCTCTACCTCGTATCCTTGAACCCCGGTCTTATAAGGGGGTATAAGAAAGCGATCATCACTCCCAATGTGGTTGAATTTGGCCGGATTTGCTCTGCTTTGAATCTTGAAAACGACGATTCCTTAGAAACGGCCCGAAAGGTATCTGAACAACTTGGCGGCGTGGTGGTGGTCAAAAAGGGGGCGTCTGAAGTGATTGTTCGGAATAAAACTTATATTTTGAACGATATGGCCGGCTCTTTGCGGCGTGTGGGCGGCCAGGGTGACACGTTGACCGGGGCCATGGCCACCATGATCGTGTGGGCGGGCCACTACCAGGAGAAGTTGTGGCAGGCAGAAAAAGCCGAAAAAATCGACGACGAAGACCTTGTTCTTGTGGCATGCTATGCGGCGTGTGCCTTGGTGAGATGTGCCAGTAACAAGGCGTTTGCCAAATACCGTCGCTCGATGCAAACGTCGAATATTCATGAGTTCTTGGGCGAAGCTTATTGTGAGTTATTTGAGGGTTACTTCGGGGGGTACTTTGATGGGCACGTCGATGGCTACGTCGGGTGAAGGGGGAGTTTGAAGGAGTGTGGGGCATTACTGAAGTGGTTTGGGGAAAGATGGCTTTTTTTTTTTTAATTTTTCTCATTATGTTCGTGGCCAGGCCACGTGTAAAGTTTGCCAGATCGCGAGCTTATTCCTTTTGCTTCTTTGTGGAAATACTAAACGATGTAGTCTTTAAAGAGTCGAAGAGAGTTTAGAAAATCAAAGGTGTTCTATGGGTTCACTATCGGGGCAGGAATCTTTCCGCCCTAAACTGCCCATAACCGGAAAAACAGCAAGATTATAATACTCATGCTACTGCTAAATTAGTAAAGGCTTTTATTTAGCAGAGTTGGCCATTTTTGTCTTTCTCTGTACCCATCTATCTTAACACTGGTCTCAAAACAATGCACCCAATCTCTGCCTAGCAGTCCATCAACAAACCCCGATAATTCGAAAGTTGCCCCACCTTTGACTAATCCGACTTAGCGCACGCCGGAAAAATTAACCACGCGTGCCTGCACACACGAAAACATCCGCGGGCTATCGGCTCTGATCTCACGGGTTCCCCACAAATCATTGGGAAGAAACACTAACATCAACTGTACTTTTCTTTCTCCACCAAAGAGAATTCACGCAACACACCCTAAAGACAACTTTAAAACGTTGTAGAATACAAAATTATATCAGAGAATCCTGCGGCATTCTGTACTGAATTGTCAAAATAACCGCCTTCTACCAAAGCACAGTGTTACATTACCACACCTTCAGACACCACTTCATTTGTCTTTACTAAGTCTGCCACACGCCATTTCAGGTCTGTGAACATTCTGGAATCTATTTTTTTACTTTTGATTTCCAGAAGACACTCTTTTACTTCACTATGGACGCTAGTTGTGGACCTGGAAATGCCTTGCTGCAGCTTTCTAAGCATGCTCAAAGAGATACATCCTTACAACATGAGCGTCAGGAATTTTCTGGAGGAAATGGTCAGCAACGTGTCTTTAGAAACGGGCCGGGAATGGACACGGGACTAAACCAGGAGTTCCATCAATTTAGACTGGAAAATCATGCCGACTTCCTGGCAAATTTACAAAATTTCGCACCTGTGAATGGTGGACAGAATTTGAAGGCCCAGCGTTTCAATACCCGCCCACAAGGAGACCATCAAAAACACTCGGCAATGCAACAGGGGTGGGTATCAGATTTCAGCTGGCTTTCGATCCACGAAAAACAGGGGTATCTGCAGGAAGATCACTCAGCACATTTGCAGCCAATCAATCAATCTGGAATAAACTACCTGAACCTGGCGGTCAAGTCGGACTGGCACCGGCAGTTCATGGAGAATGTGCGTCAGCAAAACAAAGGAAGCCAAGGCCAGCAAAACCAGTTGGAATTTAGGCAGCCAATGATGGGCCAAATGGGCCACATGGGCCACATGGGCCACATGGGCCAAATGAACCAGATGGGCCAAATGAACCAAATGAACCAATCTTATCACCAGCAGCAGCACGATGCCTTGGATTCACTAGAGCTCGACGAACAGGCGTTATCTCGAGAATTCGACAGAATTGAAAAAGAGCTAGCGACCCGGGATTCAGAACATGAACGTGACCAATCGAAGGAACCCGAAAACCATTCCGATAAAGAACAGTTTGCCGAGGCTGCGCGGCAAGTCCAACACTCTATGGTGTCCAACACAGCTCAGAAGTCGCAAGAAACCGCCCAGAAATTCCAGCAGTCCGATTTTTTGAAGCTCATGACACTGATTCTGGAACGAGAAGTCGAGCTCTCAAAGGAGGGCGATAAGCTAGTGACGAAAACGACTGGTGAGGATATCAGAGAGTTTTTGAGTGATCCATTGAGGCACGAGCGGGGTTCTGATAACCAGCAAGACTACCACGTGCCACAACATGAACACTCTTATCCAAATGTCCCCGGATTACTGAACCAACTGCGGGCCACGAATGAATCAGAAAATATCCGCAGTCATTTGCCTGACCCATTGGCCCATATTAAGGACGGGGCTCTCGACGGCGATTTATCGTCACTTGAGGCTGCCAGAATTATCAGTGGTGGCCAGGTGCTGGGCAATCAATGGATGGAGGACGAAATGTGGGATAATATGGACCGGCCTTTGCAAAGAACAAGGCCATCGTTGCTCTCGGAGCACGAGCAGGAGGTATATGATGATTATAGGCACGATGACCATTAAAGGGGGGAAAATGAGGGAAATGACGGGATAAATGGAAATGATCTGGTAGGGAAATGTGATGATTGAGCAGATGAATAGAATCCATGGCCAACGGTGTTCTGAAACGGACTTCACATGTGGTTCTGATTCTGATTCTTTCTCTTTCTCTTTCTCTTTTTCAATTCCGGCTCTGTTCATTTTTCAACTTCAAAATATTCCGATCTTCCCTGTGCTTTAAGAATAATAATGCACTTTTCAGAAAGACTAATTATGAATCTGGTGAGCTCATTTATTAGCAAGTGCAACCTGCCTTTACCTATAGTGGGTAAGAAATATGGAGATTTGGTCAGCATTGAGGATGGGATGTTGTGAGGGATCATTTCAAGATCAGTGACTGGAGTACAATGATCTGCCAAACAAATTCTCCATTTTATCGTCATCTTTTGATCATACTGCTACTGTTGCGGCTCATGCCTCTTGTGTCAAAAGAACGCCGCTTGGAATCGACCACCTGGAAGTGTTGATTAAAAAGCTCTACGTGCTTTTGGACAATGTGACTCCCACATCAATAAAAGAGGCCTAGAATAGGACAAAGTGGAATTCGATTAAATCTAAAGGCGATGAAATGACGATTTTAGAACCACATTCAAAATTGAAGAGTCAGAACTACAGAAATAGAAACTCATCGATCCAAATGATGAGCTGGTTCCACCACAATGGCGATTTCCAGTTCTCACCACACCTGCAATAATTATCAAAATCTCCTATTTATCGCAGCCTTTTCAAGATTCTGCCCCTTCTCTGCTTACACGAAAGAATTCGATCAAACAAGTTTTCTTTTGATTCTGATGCAAGATGAAATGAAATGGGGCAGTCGAGACCACGCTATGCTCATTATACGTCATTGGCAGGTTTGTCTGTATGCAGTGATGACGAAATAGTACATGACTATTTTGCTGGCCACGACTCGGTTCAAAATCTGACAGGAGCCGGAAAAAGACCGACGCGATCGGTAATAATGGCGGGAGTTGAGTTGTTTTTCTTTTTTTTTTTTCAAGTTCTGGATTGAATTTTTCCAGTTTACGACGAAGAGGATGGGTAAGCGAGCGGGTTAAAGTTTCGCAGTTGCGGATCAGATCAAGGGTGACTCAGGATCACCAATGGGTCACCAAAGGAAAAAGAATCACCAATAGGTCACCAAAGGAGAAAGCATCACCATAGAATCACCATAGAATATGACCCTTTTTACCGTCTACCGGGCCAACATTTTCATCGATTCAACCGCTTCGTTCACTGCTCCTTTCACCTGGATATCGTGCCTGGATCTACTGTATGAATGTCAACACACACGTTTCTTTATCGGAACACGAGCGTTGGATGCACACCGCGGCCAGTGACTGCGCAAAAGAAACGAGCAGAAAAGGCCAAAAGGCAAGAGGCAAGCTCCTGCAAATAAGAAAGATGACGCAGGGTGAAAAAGAAACGGCTCGCGCTCACCCAAAATCCGACCGAAAAAAGAAACGGACGATAGTGCCACCCCTAATATCGAGAAGGGCAGATGAGGGGCTTTGGCGCTGATTCCGCCGAATTGCTGATATACTGTCAGGAACATCAGCGGTATGAAATGTGCCAAAAAATAGATGAGGTCATTCTAAGCACGCCGGCGCAATCGTTCTTTCGGGGACCTCCTTTCCGGGCCACGGGCCATACAGTGCAGACAATTCTCTAACCACACCGGATGATGTAATGGTGCTTGGTTAGATACGGGCACTGCGGATCAAGGCCAAGGACCCGCGATGAGAAAAATAAAAAAAAAAAAAAAACAGCTAGCCCGGAAAAATTCTAGCCTGCATCTAAAGCGCGGTACTGCATAATGCGTGGGTTGCATGGGCTAGGGCATCCGTCGACAATAACCCGCAAGCTATAAAAGCAAGCAGGATTCCCTGATATTTGTCTGGTCCACTTCGTTCTATCATACTATCATACATCACTAGCATACACATCATGACCACTGCTGCCCCGTACAAAATCGAGAAGCCCTTCAGAATCGCCATTATTGGCTCGGGAAACTGGGGAACAGCCGTTGCTAAGCTTGTCGCCGAGAACGCCGCTGAAAAAACGGATCTTTTTGAGAAGCAGGTGAATATGTGGGTTTTCGAGGAAGATGTCAACGGTAAGAAGTTGACCGAAATCATCAACACCGAACACGAAAACGTTAGGTATTTGCCCGATGTGAAGTTGCCAGAAAATTTGGTTGCAAACCCAGACATTGAGGCCACTGTGAAGGATGCCGATCTTTTAATCTTCAACATTCCTCACCAGTTCCTTCCAAGAGTGTGCAAGCAATTGGTGGGCAAGGTTTCTCCAAACGCCAGAGCCATCTCTTGTCTTAAGGGACTCGAGGTGAGCCCAGAAGGATGCAAATTGTTGTCTCAATCTATCACGGATACTTTGGGCATTTACTGTGGAGTTTTGTCCGGTGCTAACATTGCCAACGAGGTGGCCAGAGGCAGATGGTCGGAAACCTCGATTGCCTACAACAGACCAAAGGACTTCAGAGGCGAGGGTAAGGACATTGACGAGTACGTGTTGAAGGAGGCATTCCACAGACCTTACTTCCACGTCAGAGTCATTAAAGACGTGATTGGAGCGTCGATTGCCGGAGCTTTGAAGAACGTTGTGGCCATTGCCGCCGGTTTTGTTGAGGGTGCTGGCTGGGGAGACAACGCCAAGGCCGCCATCATGAGAATCGGCATCAAGGAGACAATTCATTTTGCCTCGTATTGGAAGAAATTCGGCATTTCCGGCTTGTCTGCTCCTGAACCCACCACATTCACCGAGGAGTCTGCCGGAGTTGCCGACTTGATCACCACGTGTTCTGGAGGTAGAAACGTTAAGGTTGCCCGTTATATGGTGGAGAACAAGGTGGATGCTTGGGAGGCCGAGAAAGCTTTGTTGAACGGCCAATCTTCTCAAGGTATCATCACTGCCAAGGAGGTGCACGAGTTGTTGGAGAACTACAAGTTGCAGGAGGAGTTCCCCTTGTTCGAGGCCACTTACGCTGTCATTTACGAGAACGCCGACGTCAACTCGTGGCCTGACCTTTTGGCCGAGTAAGCGGCCGGAGGACGGAGCCAGATGGACTGCTGAGATGTCTGAGCTGGTTTCTTGGATGTATTATAGACTAATAGAAGGTTATTATGGAAATGGAGACTGTAGGGTGATGTTTTAACAGGGGGCAAAATGAAGAGTTCTGGAGTTAGCTTGCACTTGATGGTGAGAGAGAGGGTGAGAGAGATCGTGAGAGGAAACAGTGAAGATAACTCTAAAAATATCGTTATCGCTATAGACTAAGTTATCGAGTATACTCAGTACATAAGCCAGACATATCCTCTTTTCCATTCTTTTGTTTTTCATATCCACTTAAGCATAGAATTGTTCCCGTGATCTCACCAGTGCCATTCTTTTAACTAAATCATGGCGATGTAAATTCTTTTGGGACCGAACTCAAACTTGTTGTTCAAACCTGGGACACACCATAAAATCGTATTCACCAATGCGGAGTCCCTTCTGCTCTATTAAGATTCGAGAAGTCTAATTTGCTACGTAAACACCAGGGTACTACTACTCCGCTCTTCCTAATTAGCTCTTTGAGCCTGTACGACATCAGGGTTTTGTCTCGTAAATCGAAGTTGTCACCTACCTGCCACAAATGTCGATGGTCTTTCGAGCCAAGGAAGTACGTAAACAATCATGTTCTCTTGGAGCCCGATCGAAGCCACGTTTATGAGAAATGGTTCGCTTCGTCAAGGCATTCAGAGAAGCAGCTTGCTCAATCCCAAATTCGTCACAATTATTCTATGATACCCGGGCTCATCTTTTAAGAAAATTTCAAATTCTCGGAAAAAAAAAAAAAAAACACGTTAAAAGTGATCGAATGATCCACTCGTTAAATCGGAGATGGTAAAAGTTAAACTTATGGACACTGTGCAAAAGCAGTTGGAGATGAGTATCTTTAACATCAACGGGTGGCGGATATCAACAGCAACCGGGACGGTTATCTTTATAACTTAGAGTAACAATAGTACGCAATATTTGACGATTTTCTCAAGGTTCAATGCTCGAAGCTATGTAAAATGACCTTGACATGAATGAATTGAGGCGACATGGCTCCACTGGTGATCTTGAATGTTATTTTCAATTAGCGTCAGAGCTCTTATATCTGCCTATGTAATAAGTGAGATCTTCAAGTGAAATCGGTCTGGCTTTCCAACACAAACGTCGGGAAAGCCGGTCATTATATACTTGGAGCTGTCAAGGGTTCAGCTAACTATAAATGAAGTACACTCTCCGATTACTATAGGCATAAAACGTGTGCACCCGAAATATGAAATATTCCTATCATCCATCATTCAAAAATACTGTGTATAAACTTTGTCTAATATTTGCAGGTTTAAACGAAGAAGTCGCTACGATCAATTGGCTCGTTCAACTGGTTGGCAAAAGTCGAAAATGACACTATGACTCCGTTCCAGTATTGCAGGTTTGGAAAGTTTTTCAAACAAATGTTTGAATTCGTCGCGGTCGAGTTCCTCTTGTTCCACATAGTAAAGAATGCATTTAAAGTGGTCTAGAGCACCAGAGTGCTTGATATTTCCTGCTCCAATCCCCTGGATCCTCGTATGTTGTAGAAGGATGAATACGCTCATCAATGATTTCTTGTATAATAGCCTCGTCAGCCAACGCCTCATGTGGCTCTTTTGGCTCTTCGTCGTCATCATACACATCATGGATGTTATTGACAGCTGCTGAAGTATCAAGGTGTTGATCCTCGTGGAGTCTGCCAACTAAAGTTGCAATATTCTCCGTTGAGATTAAGTCTTTAGTTTCTGCAACTATAGATCCTGTTGCTTGGGTTTGTTCACTTGGTAGAGTAAGCAATCTCGTCTTGCGTCAACAATTTTGGAATATTGTAGCAGGAATACTACTCCATGCTTTATTGCACCACATCACTGACTGCTTCTCATTGACCCCTTCCATGATATCACGGCCTTGTTCGATTCCGTCTAGCATGTGTGTCACAAATGACACTTGATAACGGGATTTCACTAACCATATAATGCCTTGATCCAAATTCTGTAAGACTGTAGTCGTGTTTGGCGGCAATGATTTAATTTTGATGTTAGAGAGCAGTTGATCATCTATTGATTTCCCCATCAATAGCCGCTCTATGAGCTGAACAATTCTTATGCTCTTTTCTTTGGTCGATCTCATCAGTCATGAGAGGTTTCCGAGACACGAAACGGCTGTTTCAGAAAACCCGGCGGATGGGAAACCATGAATGCCAGCTCTATTGTAGAATCAATTTCGGCCAAATTTCGTGCTATTAATGCCTATAGCCTTTTTGATTTTGCACCAAAATTTCTGAATATACCTATAGTCAGCGTATTTTGGCTTATGTATGTGAATTACGCCTAAATTTCTATTTTTAGGCATAACGAAGTGATTATTCTGAAGTGATTATTCCTATAACTATGATGCCTATTGCTATCGGAGAGTGTAAGGAGCATGAATTCAGGGTGCAATTATCTTGCCCGATTATTAATATCGCAGGTTCTTCTTGTTAAACACTTGATTGTAACTTGCCTAAATGAGACCTTGCAATTAGGCCGAGTCATTGTTGACTTTTAGGAGCTCTTATGTAAATTTTTCCCCGTGGAATAGAAGTACAACGCCACTGGATATAACTCAAGTTGGTTTGACATCTTGGGTATTGTGTAAAGTAGGCATTCTCTAGCAGTTACTTTCTTTTTTGTACCAAATGTGGTCGATATTCGTGTATATCCGTTGGTGTGTCAAACTATATAGCATGGTACTTGAACCCCCCGATTTCTTACAGCTTACAAATTGTGTGAAAAAGTTTACCGAAACGTGTCTGGGCCTTTTTTAAAAAAGTGATTGTGCAACAAATCTAACTGCCTATTGGTAATGGGACGAAGGCAAACTCATAGTCAAAGAGTCACACCTCTTAGAATGCACTACGAGAGGATGTCTTCCTACAATCTGTCTTTTCTTTTTCATTCAGACCAGAGAACCTAAGAAATTGCACATTTGTGAATCAGCCAGAAACCAATCCTTTTCCTTCTTATTAGGAGAGTTTAGATTTTGCACATACCCAAAATGTTCACTCGGCTTTCGAAGAATACTCCTTCTCCGAGCAAACGAGCGAGCAATGCAAAAAAAGAATTTTTTCAAACAAAAGTCAGAAAGCCCACCATCCATTAGTCAAAGTAGTCAAAGTTTCTTTCTATTCAAGGATACATTTTCAAACAACGTGTATAAGTTTAACGGGGTTTTGGCTGTATATATGCGGTTCAACATAGAGTACTTCCAGTCGCGCGGGACACTGGCTATTCTTCAACCTTCAAGTGTGCTTTATTAGTCTGATATGTATTGGGTTTCAATACTTTGGTACCAGCTACCGAGAGAACATGAATCCGGCCTTGCAGAAGTTTATTCACTTTTTCTTTATAAGAAAAAAAATGTATTATGTAAGAAAATCTGGACTTTTGCAGCAAAAAGTAAGCGGTACCCACTGAGCGAGACATAGGAACCACCTATGAGACACTAATGACACGCAAATTCCGAGAAACAAATCTACAAAAAGCTCACTTAAGCATCTTTTGGCAGATAGCCGCTCTACTACCATGCTATCGCCCGTACACAGCCAAATTTGTGAAACAATCAGTGTATCTGACCGATGATGTTTCTGGTCACGTGATGAGCCCTCGCTCCTATTTCCCCAGGCTTCCTCGGGCTCGTTGCCTTGTTCCTTCTCTCCTTTCTCTCCCCTCTTCATTTGTTGGGCCCACAAAACAAACCACCAAAACACGGGAAAAAAAAAATTAAAAAAAAAGAGAAGAGAAGAGAAGAGAAGAGAAAGGAAATCCCTACAAAATCCACTACACAAAATCCCACTTTTTTTTCCACTCTCACCTCTTTTTGTGGGCGCGTGCAACTCCTTTTTTAACTCCTCCTCGCCTCCTTTTTCCGGGGTAACTGCTTGAGTATCTTTTGAAAAGGCGCTGTTTTCGCAAACCTCAATCAACACTTTTTTCCGCGCGACAATGGAGGCACTTCAACGTGCGCAGCGCTTTACCGCACAAAACTACCAGGGCGAGAGTGCGCTGATCTGGCACCGGTTGCCCGTGTCGCGGCGGGCGCTGGTGTTTGTTTTGCTATTCTTGGGCCAGTTGGGCGAGCTCCGCGTGGTGTTGACCAAACGGCTGTCACGGCTCCGAAACTTCCCGGGCCACATTTCCTTGCCCGGTGGGAAGGCTGATCTGGGGTTGGAGCTGCCATGGATGGTTGCGAGAAGAGAAACCAGTGAGGAGATTGGGCTCAGTGAAAACAACGCCGAGCTTCTCAGCGAATATGGCTTCACGATTGATAACGTCACGGAACTTCCTTGCTACTTATCACGGACGTTTTCGGCGGTCAAGCCGTGTGTTGGGTTCTTGAACGTCAATGAGAGCGAGTCGGACAAGGCAGACAAGGCGGCGGTTTCAGAGGAAAAGCTCTTGCACCGCTTGAAGCTCAAGGTGAACCCGGGCGAGAGCTCGAGTATCTTTCTGTGTCCTTTGGCCGACTTTCTCTATCCGGCGGTAGACACCCCTGCCAAGGAGGCGATTGACCGGACCCACTATCGAGTCAAATGGGGCGGCATTCCGTGGAACTTGCGCTCATACACGTTCCCGCAACTGAATCCACACGAAGTGCATTGGCTCCAGGGGTTCCATGATTTGAGCGCTTCCGAGGAAGAGGCAGTGTTGAGCGACCAAGGAAGTATCGGTAGGGAAAAGGGTGAAAATGCTGGAAGTACTGGAAGCACTGGAAGCGGTGAAATCGTTGAAATCGCTGAAATCGTCGGTGATTCCGCCAGTCAAAACGATATCGAAAGTATCGCTGAAAGTGTCGCTGAAACCAACGACTCCTCCCTAGAGACGTCGATTGACTCTCACAATTTGGCCCCTGATTCTGCTCTGGAGTCCCCCAAAGCTGCTGGCGATATACCGAAAACAAAACGCCCAAAACGAGATTTGTCTGGCTGGGGTAAGCTGGGTTCACGGCGAGATTCAGTCACCAACGAGAAGATCTATGACGTGTGGGGGCTCACGGCAAATATTCTCCACGATTTGGCCGAGATTGTGTATTTGCCGCCTTGCGGCAGGTCAGCCCTGAAACAGTACGGCGAAGAGGAGATGATCTGGAGTGTGTGGAACTACGGCCAGCAGATGCGAACCAAGGAACGGTCTCAAATCGAGGCCGACTTGATCAGCGCAGGTCCTACTGACAAGGTATCGTTTGGCGACTTGCTTCCACGGACCGAGTTCAACCGGCTAAAGCGCATCTACAAGATGTAATGGTGGAAATTTGGGTTGTGAAACATTGCCTTGCTTGAAGCTTGTTGTATCACAATTTACAATGGCTCTTTTAAAGAGGAGTCACCTCAAAGATTGAACCACAATGGGATCTGGTTTTATTAGGCCGGTACATTGCACGGGGAATGGTTGTTTTCACGCGCGCGTTATCATGATCTCCCGCTTTTACCGGTACTCGTCACTACATCGTTCACCAGTACTCTTCACTCAGTCACGATCACGTTGTTTGACACATATCTTGCATTGATCGGTGAGTCAAATGAGTGATGTTAATTTTGCGAACCAGCTAAATACATTAAGTGTTGATGAGGTGTTGGATGAAACGGCCGTTGAAAAACATGAACCTGACTATCCTGGGAGTGAAAACCCCCCAACTACAAAAGAAAGCCAAAAGACCAGATCGAACCAAGTTGAACCCAGATCTGAGACTGATGAGGTGAAGCAAGAAAAAGGAGCCAAGATTCATGTTGACATAGATGTCGACGATGAGGACCAGAAGACCATGGAACTTCTCGAGCTTTTAAACGAATACGAGCAGTTGGCCAATGGTGACCTCCGATCGCGTTTCATTGACGGTTATCTTGACTTAAGCAGAGCAAATTACCACGGGTCAAAAAGATTTGATATGGAGTCGATAGATATGAGACCTCGTGAGCCGACAACGACAATTGATGTTGTAGGTGGACAGTTCAAGTTGAGGGACCGTTGGATGGAGTACAAGGTGCAACAAAAAGCGCAAAAAGAGGCGCAATCTGGAGGGCATAAGAAATCCGAATCAAGCGATAAGACGAGTTCCTCTGTTGATGGTGATTCTGAAAGGAGAGAAACCAAAGACATCTTGGGTGAAGCGAAGACTTCGGCACGAGCAACCACGAAAAGCCTACGAAACCGAAATGATAAACACAAGGACACTGAGCCGTGCATTACAAAAAAAAACATATCTAAAGAATCTGAAGAAACCAAGGGGACTACTCCTAAAGATCCTATTCTCCAGTTTGGCCCTTTGGTGCCTCTACAGTTACGTACTGGTCAAGGTCACTTTCAAAAGGCGCTTCAAGACTCGATCAAAACAGTCAACATCCAAAGGCGAATGCTCCAGTTGATTGCTGACTTGGAGGGCTGAAGAAATAGTGGCAACTTTAAGGAGTTAAGGAGAAAAAGCATGGATTTTTTCTTGGATTTCTGAGCGGACCGGAAACTCCAATGAGCTAGTGTTTGTTCTCATAAATCTGGGGGGTCCTCAAAGGCTTTCGCGGAAAAGGTGATTGGACCAAACGTATAGATTTGATCCCTCGGGATTACCTATCCCCATAATTGACTGATTTACCATCTTTTCATGCCAGCTTTACGAATACATCCGAAAACTACTGTGCTTCCTCCATCTTTCTCTTCCCTTCATTCTATGCTATGATTATGAAATATTTCCCCATTGCTTCACTCTGCATCGCTGAACAAATCGCTATCGTTCTCGTAATCGCTAGGGTGAATATCTGGCTCGTCGTCGCTCTCACTTTCATCGCTTTCATCTTTTTCGCGTGTGCTTCCTTCAACACCACCCTCTGTTCCGGTTTTGCGTGCCAATTTTCTGGCCTTTTTGGCATCTTTCTTGGCCTGTTTAGCTTCAACATTGGCCTTCTGCAATGCCCTTCTTTCTGCTTTCTGTTTAAGCCGCGCCTGGTGGATCTTCTCCAACTCCTTTTCTTCCGCTTTCAGCTTCTCGATTTGCGCGTGATAAATCGTTTTCGACGACCCCAAAATGCTCTCTTCAATCTTAACAAGACTCATGTTGATCCGAGGCCCCAATTCCTGTAGTTTGATTGCTCTTTTTCTTGTTGTGGGGTCCAGAGCCTCGGTGGTTGGTTTCCTGCGAGCACTCTCTACTTGAGACGCTTGTACTTCAACAACGGCATCGTCTTCCACCTCAGAGTCCGACGTTAGCCCGCCAACCGAGTACGGGTCTAGCACCAAGTCCGAGATATCCGTGTGGTTCTTCAAGTTGGGGATTTTTTTGCCCTTGTTATGATGAGAATTGATCAACTTCTTGATATTCCTGCTTTCCTCAACCAACCTTGTGCTGATGGCGTAATGTCTCAACTCAATTTCACCGTTCTCCATCTTGTTGATGAGCAATACCCGCTTGATGGCATTGACCTTAGTTTTGTGTGGCTGGATAGGTGGAAAAAGGTTCTGGAAAATCGTCACCATCAACTTTTCATGGTTTTCCATTTCCCCGACGTTTCGGGAAAACCCGTTCATAACAAGCAAGGGCGGTTCTTTAAATGTCACCGCCGCTCTTCCGGTTGATCTCGGGCGCTTCAAAGTCCCTCTTACGTCCTTCATTAATGAGTACGAATTGACCTTAAATTGCAAGCTGGGGCCTCGGGGCATTTTGGCTATTCTAAGCGACACGTTTCCTGACGTTTGCGACTGTTTGAACACAAAAAGATCCGACACGTTCAAAGGCCCGGTCATGACGACAAAATCCTTCAACTTGTTGGCTTTTCTTTCGCGTAATTTGATTGCCGTGTGGGGCTCCATGACAAGCCTAAAATCCTTCACCAATTGGGCCAAGGACCGGTTTTTAAGCGATGCTCCGAGGGCCAACACCATCGATTTGGGCACTTTGGCCACCTCCTCTGCGGATGGACCCTGTTGAGTTCTTTTCTTGGATTTTCTCTTGGCCATTTTTGGAAAGTGTGCTAGTGAAAGTTAGTAATGTGAGATAAAGATCTATGAAAGAGACCAGAGGGCATCGCGATGCGAGGGACGAGAAATGAGAAAGCGAGAGAAGTCGATTCCACACCCGTACACCAGCAAAGGTCGTCTATTTGGACCCCGGCGAAAAGGGGCAATTTTTGTGGGAATTCGGTGAATGAAAAGAATTGATATGTTCATGGGCCTGTTTTGTGCCGATCTCACAGTTTCCATCAAAGCTCATTTTGTTTTGGTTTGGTTGTGGATGTCTGAACTTACCCTCTTGTTCCTGTACACAGGCCCAGGCTGCGCATAAGTAACATCCCGAGATGATCATCTCCACAACTAATAATCAGTTCCATCATCATAAAGTCAACCACAATGGCCAAAATCCCAGGAAAATCCCACGGACCTGGCAAGAAACCAAAGATCCACTCAAAAACAGAAGAAACGCTCGCTCTCGCGGAGAAAATCAAGCAAAATGCGTTGAAAGCTAAGCTCGCCCAGAAAAAGGCCGCAAATGAACCCTCCATAATACCAGAAGCTTCAGAAGTGTCGGTTTCCGATAACGACAGCAAGCGGTTTGAGAACTTCTCCCAGCTCAAGCTCATCCCTGAGTTGTTGGAAGCCATTCAGGGCATGAAATTCACCAAACCAACGCCGATCCAGGCCGAGGCCATTCCACATGCTCTTGAAGGGAAAGACGTGATTGGACTTGCCGTGACCGGATCGGGAAAAACCGCCGCTTTCGCCATTCCCATCCTCCAGGCGCTATGGCACGCTCAGGTGCCGTATTATGCGCTTGTTTTAGCGCCTACGCGTGAATTAGCGTACCAAATCAAAGAAACTTTCGATGCTTTAGGATCCGGCATGGGGCTTCGGGCGTGTTGTTTGGTCGGCGGCATGGATATGATGGACCAGGCCCGGGACTTGATGCGTAAGCCGCACGTGATTGTGGCGACTCCCGGGCGGATTGTCGACCACTTGGAAAACACCAAAGGCTTTAGTTTGCGGAACCTCAAGTACTTGGTGATGGACGAGGCGGACCGGCTCTTGGACCTCGATTTCGGGCCTGAGCTCGACAAGATCTTGCGAGTGATCCCTCGGGAGCGCAACACGTACTTGTTCTCGGCCACCATGACCAATAAAATCGAGAAGTTGCAGCGGGCGTCGCTCCAGAATCCCGTCCGGATCGCCGTGTCGTCGAAATACGCCACTGCCGATAATCTCGTGCAGCTGATGATGCTCGTGAGCGACGGATACAAAAACACGTATCTTATCCATTTGCTCAACGAGCTCATGGGCAAGCTGATCATCATTTTCACTCGCACTTGCGCCCATTCTCAGCGGACGGCGCTTCTTGCAAGAATCTTGGGTTTCTCGGCAGTGCCTCTCCATGGCCAACTCACGCAATCCCAAAGATTGGGGTCTTTGAATAAGTTCAAGGCTGGCAGTGCCAATATCTTGGTGGCCACAGATGTCGCTGCTCGTGGATTGGACATTCCTTCGGTGGACGTTGTCATTAATTACGACATTCCCACGGATTCCAAGGCATACATCCATCGTGTTGGGAGAACGGCTCGCGCAGGCCGAAGCGGCAAGTCCATTTCGTTGGTGACACAATATGACTTGGAGATGTACTTGCGGATCGAGTCTGTTTTGGAGAAAAAGCTCCCCAAGGACCCGGCGCCTCCGAAAGATGTTTTGGATGCGTTGTATGTGCACGTGGATCGCGCCACTGCTGAGGCCATTAGACAGACAAAGGATTTCCACGAGAGAGATAAAGGTAAGGGCAAGGGGAAGAAGAGAGACCGTGAAGATGTTGATAGGGACAGGGAGGAGAGATGAGGGCAGGTTCCCGGATGTAAAGAGCGGGTTGACTTGTCAGCTTGTGCTTTGATACCCGAAGGTGATGGCTTCTTTGGAGTTTGTGGGTACCAGTGGATATCAGTGGCTTTCAACTGCCAATTCGTTGAACGCCAATTAGGCATCTCTTCTGCACTCTATTGTTGACAGATTTCATAAGCCGTGCTCCAAAGATGCCTTCAGTCAGAGACGTATCTGGCACGACTTCAAATCTACGCGGCCTGAGTCTTTATTCCCGCTAAACCCAACGATTTTGTTAATAAATATTCCCAAACATGACAAAGACAAATACCAAACCGAACTCACACACTACTCCCAGCGAGACGAGGCAGAAGCTTAAACAAGCACCTGCTCTATCTCTATTAGTAACCCTTGTACCCCCTGGAATCCCCTCAAATCCCCCTGTAGGGCCAAACCACTCCAAACCTAGCTGTGTAGAAAGTGCACGGGGCACTCCGCAAAGCTCTTCTTGTTGAACCAATCCTTGATGCACTTATAATGAAACACACAGAGACACTCCAAACGGCCAACTTTATCGCCCGGTAGTAACTCTTCGAGGCAGATCACACACTCAGTGTCGAGAGTTGCCTTCTCGTTGCCTTTGTATGTAGTATTCGATACCGAGCCCGACGAATCCGGAGGGCTTCCCTTTATGGTTTCATAGCTCGGCTCAGGAATTGGTGGGATGTGGTAAACAAGCATTCGATTGCGTGCCTGCAGCCCATTCGGCGGAGACGATAAGCGCAAATTATCATTCTTGAAATCATAAGTGACCAAGCATTGGCTCACGTGCGTTTCTTTATAGGGGTCGAAATCCGCCCGTGAAGCCGTTATCTGTGCCGAAAACTGATCCCAAAGATCAATGCCACACACTGGACAGATATCGGCATCACTATCATTTACGTTTGAGCTTTGAGAGCTGTGGGATGTTTGTGCGCCACGTTGCAGTGGTTTTTTTGCTGGTTTCACTGGCTTTGGTGGCGGCAAACAAGTCGTTTCAGCGGCGCAAGTACTAATTACCTGCGTATCACCTTGAGGCACCTCTGCAGCCGCAATTGTCTGGCGTATCATTTCAATTTCTTCGGCACAAACGTCGCATGTTCGGTAATACGTGTGTTTCTGTGCCGTTTCAGGGGTGTTCTGGGCGTTTAGAACATACGAGTTGTTAAAGTAACGCACTTGTTTTGCCGAACACTTGGCGCACACAAGCTGCCCACATTTACGACAATGATGTCGGCGGTTAATGAAGTTGAAACGGATCTTGCAAAGGTAGCATTTGGTGGATGCCGAATCCGGTTGCCACTGAGGCATACTGGGTCAAAAAGATGTTATGTGTGGTATGTGAGAATATGTGGGGTAGCTTAAAAGCGAGTAAAGATTTGGGAAAAACAGTGGTTTTCTGGGACGGCGGCTTGATTAGTCACAGAAAACGATTGATTGAGATTCCCTGCTGTTCTGGGCAGTCTGTGTTGCTTGTAAAAAGCTAATAAATAAGGGGTAATGATAAGAAAAAGTTGGAGTAACGGGGTGAAATCAAGGGCATGTCAAATCTGGGGGCACCTGGCCGGCAGGCGAGCATGGGTCACGTGCGAAAATGGCTGCAAAACCGAAATGTGGGGAAAGGGGACAAAGAGGAGGAGAACGAGGAAGTGTACGGGAATTTTTCCAAATTATCGGCGTTCTTTAAGTGCCTTTTACTTTTATTTCGTATAGCTGGTTACGTGGGCATGTTTCTGTTTTTAGGCAAGTGAAAGTTATTAGCGCCCATTTGTTAGAACAATTTGGTGCGACAGCCGAGAACTACGGAAAATACTCAAAAATGAAGGTGGAAATCTGATTTTTGAGGCCATTTCAAAAATTCATTTTCATCTGGCAAAAATCGAATGTTTATGGCTTCAAGAAAATTCTTGCATCCCCTTCAGAAACAACCTGGGCAAAGGAATGTACCCGTCAAAAAGGTATGTATTCTTACTTTTTGCTCTCGTGGCTCGGGTCGGGTCTTTTTCATTCCCGGTTCAGTATTCCTATATTCTGCCGGACGCCGATTCATGAACAAGACCCGTGTATTACCACACCACAGATCAGAAAGACCAATTCTTACTTTTCAAATCATCTCTCTCAAACCCTGTTTTTATTTGGAACTGCTCCTATAATCTCGCCCGAATAAGTCTTAACATCTCTCTTCTCATCACGCGTCGATAGGTACCATGCGATCAACGTCATGATCAACCCAAAGGCACAAAGACACGCAGTGTAAACAAACCCAATATGGTACTCGGGCTGGTCGTTGGTGTCCCACGTAAATATCGGTACCCAGGCTCCGGTCACATACGCTAGAGTATTGGTAGTGACGACCAAAAAGTTTCGTTTCATATCGTCGGCAAAAAGTAACCGATTGACCCATGCGAAGATAAAGGGTTGGCCAAAAGAAGGCGGAATTCCCACAAGCCAGAAACTGAGCCAATGGAGCCAGCGGGGGATATCATAGAAAGATAAGAGGATACACCCAATCATCACCGGGATGAAGAAACCGAGAGTGTAAAAGTGGTTCTTTTTGCCGCCCACAAAGTTGTGTGAATAAGCCAAAAGCAAAGTCACGGCAATGGCAGACGCTGAGTATATGGCAGGGTATACGTTGTAGTGGTCCGGGTCAAGGCCCAAGCCTTTCTTCATCCAAACGGTGAAAGTAGGCTGACTCCAGGCACTACACGAGTTGTTGTAAGCCAAAAACAAGAGTGGGAACACATAGACATGCCAGGTATCAAAAAAAGACTTGATTTTTGGCCACGTGTACTTTTCTCTTGTGTTGAGCTGGGCGCCAATAAGCCTTCTTCTCTCAAGCCCTACTAATCTATCTTCTTCAGTGAAGTAGAAAGCATCGGTGGTACTAGGAGTATTGGGATCCACCAACATCGTGTACAAACCAATGGGAAACGAAATCACAGCGTCAAATACAAACAACCACTTGAAAGGCTTCATGGAAGAGTTTGAGAAACGCTTCAAAAGTGCTAGTTGCAAAGGGCCCGAAACTAAGGACGCCACATTAGAGGCCACGGCAAAGTATGCACCACGGCTCGAGATCTCCGCAGCCGAGTAGTTGCTTCCGAGCAAATACTCCATTCCTGGGAAGTAGCCCGATTCAAATAGCCCCAAGAAAAACCTCAAGGCGTAGAGTGATGGTAGGTTCTTACACGTGATAGTTAAAAGTGTTAAGATTGCCCACAGGATCTCTAAACCGCCCAAATAAAACCGTGCGGAGATACGGTGAAGTATGAGATTTGAAGGGATCTGTCCAATGATATACCCGACTGTCCAGAGCGTGATCACATAGTTGTACTGGTTGTTGTTCATGTCGTAGTATTCGCTCATACCATTAACATAAGCTGTGGCGATATTCGACTGGTTGAGGTTTTTGATGAAATATCCTAACATCGACGAAGATAGAAGAAAAGCGTCCAACTTCATGAGGTACCTCTGTTCACGTGGGTGCTTGCCCGTACCGTCCCATAGAAACCGGCGGATCTTGAACAGAAGTGATTTTTCTCGCTGCTGGATTTCTTCGGGGGTAAGGTTCACAGAAATATCAATATACGGCTCTTCGGAACTGGCGCTTTCAATGACCGTGACAACATCGTCGACTTTCTTGATCTTTCTTGTTGTTCCATCTATTGAAAAATCCCGTTTTGCTTCGTCGCTTGGTTGAACGTCCATTGGAGAGATTGTTCGTGAAGGCTTTCTATAAGTGGGGATAATATTTACGAGTTTTTTGAGCTACGGTAAAGGATCAGCACGTATTTATATCAGGAGTCAGATTAAGCTTTTAACACATTGTGTGGTTGTTTCGGATCCCGGAAGTATAATATGATCGATAACGGCAAAAGTGTGGAGATCTAGAATGGAGTGATTGTGGCTGCGAAAAAATAAGGAAGTCATGGCGCCACAGTAGTTATATTGAGTTTTGCATTGACATGTGTTTTCCGGTCACAGAAGATGAGAATATAATATCAAGAGAGGAAAAGATTGATTTTTTATCGATCTATATTCTTTTTATTCTTATTTTTTTGGAGAAATTTAGGTGTTGCCCTGGGTGCCAACAATACTCAAGGGCCAGCAGCACATGTTCATTTCTAACTGTGGTTATGGATGCAAGCCCCGTCGCACGTCAGACGCCTGTTTTAATTAGCACTTCGCTTCTGTTGCAATGTGTCAATCAATGTGTCAATCAATGTGTCAATCAATATGTCAATCAATGTGTCAATAATGTGCAAGTTTTTTTCGGAATAGGCAAAACTTTCGCTTCAATTAGTCAGCAGAAGAAGCCCTTTTTGAATGTGTCTTTTTTTATCCCACCTCAATTCTCCTCTCATGTGTTTGCTCGAGTTTGCGATGAGATAATAATTCAACTTGGCATTTTAGAAATGAAATATCTTTTTTGGAATTTCGTAATACATTGTTTGAGCTACCCGCTCCTGTACTGAAAATATAAGACTAAAATTTGCTGGTTCTCTACACTGAGCATTATTAGTGCTTCATAGAGAGTTACCTCTATTGTACTTCATTACTGAATCAGTTACTATAGAACCTCTGTTCGCATATCTATTACTAGATGAAGCTAATCCCGTAGTTTTGTATCTATTTCAGATTAGATCGTGAGGCTCATCAATAATTGCCTTGGTTATAGTCTTACTCTAATTTGAATCTATTTCCGTCTTATTGATATCTTCAAGGCCTATATCAATATAATAGATTAACGTCCCATTAATAGCATGACGATCTCCTTCTTTGAAGAGCTATGGTATTTGATGTTCGAGTAGTTTAATTCTAGCCATAGATCTTTCATCTGAATCTCCTTTAGTTACTATCTTAACTGGTATTCGAGATCCTTTTCTACACATGCTCTGTTCAGCAAATGTTATCACATCACCTAAGTGTAGTGATGGAAGTATTTTGAGTGTAGTTTCTTATTATTGTAAAATAGCCGAACGATTGCCTAAAAAGCTTATGGTCGAGTGCTACTCACTGAAGCAAGTCCTTGGTTTTTTTCTGCTAGTTACTCCTTATTATCTAATTTACATCTGTACAGTAGTTAAGGAAAGGCCAAAAGGAGAATTCCCCACGAGAACGTGTTCAAATTGGCTTTAAACTATCAAGCTCTTGTTAATAGTAGTATCTACTTGATAGTAGTATGATGTACAATTATTGGTGAGTATTAGAAGATCGAATTCAAAGGGACTGTTAGGAAACGATCCTAACAAGGGACTCGAAGCTAGGGATTTCCTGGCTCATGGCTGAAGTGTAACATAAAGTGATACTCTCTTATTTGTTACAGGAATTGAAAACGGTCACTTTTTCACTCAGCAACTGCATGTTTTTGAGAACCAAATCCCTTATTTCTGATATCTTCATTCATTAAAAAGCAGCATTTCACATTACAAACATTATAATCGAATTGGGGGCGTTAAGATTTTGATTTGCTTTCGCAAAAATAGCGTTTCGAAACAGGCTTGTATTCTAAGATGAAAAGTCTAGTGGGTACCTTTCATAAATCTCTAAACGGGATTAAGGCACTTTCTTTTCAAGAACACCGTAGTTCTAAAATACTATGACTCCCTCTATTACGAAGCAGTTCAGTCTACTCTTGTATGGAAGCTGTTGTTTCGGGCCGACCAAACTAGTTAGATTTGAAAGCTGTGATTCTATTGGCTAGAAAACAATCCCTCAACTTCCAGATCTTTAGACAACAAAGAAGGGGCACTTGCTAGGATATTGAAAACGAATACTTGAAGACTGGAAAGCTGAGTTTGCTTAACGTGAAATGATACTTCGAACAAAAGACTAAACACAAGAGTGGCTATATAAGGGTTCAAAAAAAAGAGAGTGCCATTTCATCGAAATTGATCGATCCAAACCATTGCCACAAATATACCGATTTCTTGTACCGGCGTACATAGAGTTACGGAGCCAGTACTTACACTGCAATTTGAGATACTCAATGAGTTCAAGCTTGTAATCTGTGTCAAAAGCTATCGTGTACTCAAAAGGATCCATTTTTTCCTTAAACTATTTCATGTGATAACAAGGGTAAAGAGGGTAAATAATCGTCGAATTGGAGGCACCATTACTGCATGGATCTGATTCTTAAAACTAGTTCAAGACCCAAAACGCACACTTCCACAGATATTTTTTCTCTTTGGTTACTTTTCACTCATTCATTTCTTTTCTAACTGAAATACCTCTAGGGCTCACCAAAGCGAATGCCATATGAAAAGCATCAATGGCAAGACAAGGTTTCTAATATTCTTGAGAGAGTTTCTGGTAAGATTGGCCATTTCAATAAAGCCAAACAAAACTATTAGGGCCAAGGATCCAATATTTAAGAAGGTAATTAACTCAAGAACAGCTTGTACCTTTATGCCATGAATATGCGTATTAGACTTAGCATAGTTACGTCGTAATGGCTGCAAAATGCGGGCTCGCGAGGCTCAGATCAACACTCGAAGTCTTCAGAGCGATGCGTTGGTCATATTTGGTCAAAATCATCTGTTTTTCAATTAGCAGTCTAGAAGATTATTATATATTTGAAAAGGGAAATACAAGAATAGAGCTTTTTCACTACCACGCCTTCAAACCACAGCTATGGGTGAACTCCCTGGAGTCACGTGAGAGACACCGCAAGGAGGATCCCGAGGATATTAAGGCAGCCACAAACCAACTAAAAAGCCAGATTAAAAAGCAAGAACTGGCAGAAAGCTTTAGGTACACAACAAAATTATATTTATCCCTTCCACATATTATACCCCTAAAACTCGGTATCCACGGCACAACTATTTTCTACGGATTTCTACTGATAGATCTACTGCGCACCCATGGAAGACGGGACGCGTCTAGCAAGCGCGTTTGCGTGCGAGCCTCAAGGCGAAAGAGGGCAGGCCCATCAAGTGTTCGTAATATTAGAAGGGCTTCCAATCTCCAGCATGAAAAGAGAAAAAAAAAGGCAAAAAAAGAACCTATTCAACTCTCCAAGACCTTATCTGTTCCATTATGCCGCCAAGAGGAACTAAAAGACCAAGAACCGAGGGAAAGCTCCCAAAGCTCGCCCCTAAAAAGTACACCACCGAGCAAGTGCCTGGAGACGTATTAAGCTTGATCTTACAACACGTCACACCAGGTGATTTGGCCAGTTTTGCTTGGTTTCGAAAGACGCATACGAGAGAGCGATCCACGCGTTGTATGGCCAGATTCTCATCACGGACACAGCGTCCAAAAGCGACATCAAGAACGAGATCAACAACTGGGTTTCAGACAAGTACACGGTCACGTCTAAACCCAAACTTTTGGTGGCGTCACTCACGGCAAACTCTCGGTTGGCTGGGATGGTGCATTCACTCAACATCCATAAGCATTGTGCCGGCCAATGGGAGCCGTTGGTGCCGTTGTGCAAGAATTTAACGTCGTTCCACAACAGGAACCCAACGACGCTTCCGGATTGTGATTACCGGAACTTACAGCGGGTCACGTGCCATGTCAGTAACGTGCCAGTGCTTGGACCGGCACTCCGTGAGCTCCGGCTCATTTACAACCAAGATTTGGACGATTTGATGGCGAGTAAATTTGTGGCAGAAAGCTTGGTCCAAGCCAATGCGCTTTCTAACTTGAAAACGCTTGTTTTCAACTGTGTAGACCCGGACTTTTTCGGCGTGGAGTACAATTGGAAGCTGGTGCAGCAAGACGTGCCGCCATGGATCGGGTTTTTCTTTGAGCTCGACTCGCGGAAGATTCAAATGGACTTGACTGCGCTCAGCGTGGATGGATTCATCAGCAACGCCAAAGAAGGTGCCCGTTTGTTCGAATCCACCATCAAAATGAACAAATTACATACGCTCGAGTTGCGTGTCAATGAGGTCTCCGACGAAGACACTCTGCAGCCGTCGTTTTTGGAGCTCGTGACAAGAAATACCACCCTGCTTGTACACCTCTATTTCAACTACGCCGATGGCCAGGTCAGACGGTACAATCATAATATCGAACTCCCGCTTAGCAAAAACATCCCCAAAAACCAGCTCCGCCTGCTCACAGTACGGGTTCCTTCCGATACTGTGTTTAATGTCGATACGCTTCAGACCACTATTCTAAAGTACCAGGAGAACTTGACCAAGCTTCGGATCCAGGAAGAAGAGATGTTCACACCCAGCGAGATGCGGGATTTGCCGCCATTTTTAGCACGGTTGTTGAAAGAGCAGGCAAAACACGAATCTTTCAGACGCCAATATTCGCCGCGGTTTCTTTTCACCGAGGAGGCGCCGCCACACATTTCGGCGGCCGCGGATAAAATGTTGCAAGTCGAATACGACGACTTGTATAACTTAGTGGGTGAAGACCCGATTTTGGCCGAGGCCTGGTGTATGCCTAAGCTTCGTGAATACTGCGTGTTTGGAATTTACGTGGCCGTACGCGAAGCGGGCGTGATGGCCAATGGCAAAATCTACGAGTTTGACGTTCACGGTCATCGCCAACGTGAAGACCTGGACCGAAATTTCAACTCGGCTATTGAGTGCATGTCCGAAGTGCCGGGTATGCCTCCAGGTTTTGTCGAAGATCTTATGAAGTTTTTCGGGAGGCCGTTGTAAGAATGGGAATGAAGTTTTGAGGAGAGGGGAGTAAATAAAGAGATACGATAATATTTTTTGGATTCTTTGGAGATGCTCATTGGAAGCTTGTTGGATTCTTATTGTTTCATCCTAGAGTTATTTTCAAATTCTTTTCTTTGGAGTTCTGTTTGCTGCATTTAAATGGAAAATAAGCTGTATTGTATCTGGTCAAGTCTCTCTACTATGCTGGAAACCGCAGAATTCAGTGGATTGAAGAAATAATGGGTGATGTTTACAGCAAGCAGGTGATAGTCTGAAACACGTCTTTTGTGGTAATAGGGTAGAATACCTAGATTAGGACATATGCAAACAATCTATATTTCTTAAGAAACATTCATCATTTTAGAGTGCCCTCATCATGAGCCCCTTATATTAAAGAATAACATCGCACGTGGTGGCTGATCATTTTGCTTTACGAGTGTTAATTCTCTCTCATGATATCTCCAGCATGGCTGTATCGGATAAAACTCTATATCCATAAAACTATCATGTTCAACTTTCAGTATAAAGTCCAATATTGGACCTCCTACCACTGGCACGCATTCCATTATTTCTTCTTCCGATCACAGATTAACGACTTTCCTCTTTCCTCCAAAAGCATAAGAGCATAAAGAAATTATTACAACAAACTCATATATATATATATAGATATATAACATTTATGAGTTACATGAACTGTTGGAAGAAACCCACATGTAGAATATGAGCAGCATGAGTACTAGAATTCTAAGTGGTTTTGTATATGTCGTAGTTAATCTCGCTTTTCCACCCTTTTACAATAAAAAACCTTGCCTTTTGGACGGCAGTAGTTCGTTTACTGCAAGACCCTAGAATCCAACAGCTTTTTACATTGTTTAGGCTGATTGCAGTTCTTTTTTAATTTGGACTATGATGATATCTAAGGAACTATTACAGCATTCTTGGCCTAAATTATGTTTAATGTCACTGTTTTATTCTATAATGTTATTGTAATGTTATTTATTATGTAAGAAGCCTGTAACAACAGGAGTCGAGTGTAATGAGTTTCAAAGCTCTGGAATTTGTACATGTCATGATTTCAAACGCCACCACAACAACAATAGGGTCTGAGAAGGGGAAGTAACTAAAGTTTGCATATTCAGTAAATGAAGGAAAAATGAATATGCGGAATATACATACTAAGATTCTCAATAAAAGCTGATAATTCTTACGCTAATATAAAAGAATTGTATCGGTCACAAATGCGGTGTTTTAGTTTGGATAGGTCTCGAGAACATCGAGAAGTTGCTCCTTATGATATGTTGAACGGGCCAGAACAGGGATCAAGTTGAATCGACACCTATTGAAATTGAAAGATCTTTTACGGATAAGCTAATGCTAGTTTTAAAAGTACCCGAGTATGTCAATTTGATAACTATTCCTGGTGTTTCAGGAAAACCATTGAGTTAGCTTTCAATATTTTGCCTCTTCCAACCCCAGTTTCAAACACTTAGACAGCTAGTTCTTTTAAGGTAGCTACCCAAAATGATGATCTCTAATTGTAGTATGAAAAAAAAAAATGATTGATATCGTAAGAATAACAGATAAATTAATAACTATAAACTCTTTAAGAACATTGTGGATGAAAGATAGAGTAAAGTCATTGAACTGCGATAGAGAAGAAAAAAGTATTGAAGTATAAAGCACTGGTGGACGATTCAATACTAGACGTGACACAGCAAGATGAACAAGATAGATTCATGGCAACAGATTCGTGTCCATTACAACCATTCTGAATTATGACATTCAATTAACACCTGAAAAACAAAATGATCTGCGACCATCTTACTCTTCAAGATGAAGACTAGTCGTACAAAATTACAAAAATAACAAATAGAACCATTAATTGGGGGTCTCTAAAACAAGGAGGGGTACTATTCTCTTCATCTGATAGTTCTGGTACTCTCCGTATATGTCATATGGCACTTTATACTTACAGTACTTAAATTTCACACAGTACCCATGTTACATCCGATACTCTTTTCCTGCTTCAATGATCCTTTTAGTGGATGCGTGTTTTCTAGATTTGCATCACTCCAGCTCCACCAAAATGGACTGGAAATGGAGCTTTTTCTCTTTATCAAATGTTTAAGCTATTAGCTAAATTTCAGATAGCTTAAGCTAGAAGCCTTCAAAGCCTATGAAAAAAGGTTTCAATTTCTAAATTTCAACTCATTCACCTGAATAAGTATCCCTTTGTCATGTGCTACTTAAATCAAGTCACCTTGAACCACAACCGATTCTATGCTAAGAAAGTCATGAAATGTAGAATTAGTATACCACTGAATATCGCGGCTTGAGTCCTTATAAAATAGTGATATCACAAGGGAGATTTCTGAAATTACGGTTGCAAGGGCATATTGTACTAATAGAGCACGCTCTTATAAAGAAGCCCCAATAAACCTAACCTAACAGGTCTCTCATAATTTGAAGGAAAAGATTCAGATTTAAATGTAATTTTCAGAGAAGAAAATATAAACAAGTTCAATGCAACAAATCTTTAATGCAGCCTTGTTAGATTTATATCTCTTCACTTAACACCGGTTGGGTAACATCAGCACAAGTCTAGTTCCATTGATATTTTTCACCACCAAAATATTGATTGAAATTGATTGAAATTGACTGAAATTGATTGGAATTGATCGAAACTGATTAAAGCAGATTTCGTCAAAAACCTCATTTCTCAATTTACATGAGCATCCCCCATTACTAGCTGCACTGGCTTCACGCGATCAGAATCTACGCTCCACCCTCGCAAGTCGCACTCTACATTGCACATTGAATCTGAAGATTTTGCACCGACTCATTTACTTTACATTTACTTGTTTCCGTAACGTTTGACATCTCTCTTCTTGCAAACAAAAAGGTATCAGGTACATTGAAACTAGAATTTTTCCAAACCCTAGGACAAATCGCGTGGAAATCCACCCAAATTCTAGTATACCTACTCCAAAACCTGGTTTTCAATCAGAGAAACGGAAAGAGAGTCTAAATCACCACATTTCTGGTCTTTTTTCGCTAAAACACACATCACGCATCACTTTATATACCCATCACTCATGACAGATCGCCTAACACAGCTTCAGGTTTGCTTGGACCAGCTTGTGGCGCAGTTCAATTCGACCATAAACTATGCCATCACTCAAAGTGAATTGGCGCTTCTAGACGCCGACCCTTCGTCGGTTATCAACCTTGCAGCCAACGCGCCGCTACCGGGCAAGAAAGAGGGTGAAACTCGGGACGCGGAGGTGAAAAAAGAAGCCGCTAATGGCGGCAGGGGAACGAGTATAGGGCCCGTAGAAGACGAAAATGATAATCCAGCCAACAACACTAATGTGGAGCCAGCAAAGAAGCCGTCTTTTGACGAGGTGCTCAATGAGTTGTCGACAGACTTGATTTTGAAGTCGAGGCAGATCAGTATGATCATTGACTCGCTTCCCGGGATCGGAACGTTGCCCGAAACACAATTAAAAATGATCAGCGAGCTCATGGCTGAACTAGAGGAGACAGAGAAGAAGCGGGTCGACAAGATAAAGGAAAAAGACGCTCTTTTGAAGTGGTGCGAGGAGCTCATAGTAGATGTGTCACAGGGCATCTACGAAACACGAACATAGCAGAGTGAAGTCAGAGGGAGTACATTGAAATTTGAAGATTTTTGTTCTATTGGATGATTTGTACTACCTTTTTTTCGTTTTTTTTTTGACTTCCCCGCTCACTGGCTGTATGCCATGCAGTCGAAGTCCCAGCCCGGAAACCACTTGGCATGCTGGCACTGTTTGACCGTCCATGGAGTTCCATATATCAAAGGACTGAGCTTGAAAAACACAAAAACGGTCCCGACAAGACACGCCTCGAACGCACGGAGCCAGAAGCCACTCCACAACCTCAGCGTGGTGGCAGCCTTGTTCTCCACAAACTGGGCCATGGTCAACACAAGGAACAAGACACAGGGCAAGTAATGGTGGGCAAAAAGCTGTCTGCCCATGAACCAATATGGCACGAAATGGAGCGCCCAGCCGCTGGCATATTGCAACATGGCCACAAACACCGCCAAGCCCTGGCGTGGTTCCGCTGGGTTATGGAACGGGTTTACAAAGCGGAATATATGGATCATGGCCCAGATCCCGACTCCTGCAACGGCAACAAGGCCAGCAAAGTACACCACCACATTGCCAAGGAAGTAAACGTGGCTGCCGGGCTCTTCGGTCAAGGCCTTGTGGCCTGAACCAGTGCCGAAGTAGCTGATACCTCTCAAAAGGAAGGGCCACGAAATGGGCGTCGACGAGTACGCGTGCGGTTCGGTCAAGCCCTTGTTGAGGCGCCACATGGAGTTGTGGTACTCCACCAACTTGCGGGAAAGCAGGAGTTTGAGCAATTTGACCCGAGGATAGTTTTCAACATCGTCATCGATCACCGCGTGGCTGTTGCTTTCAATGTACCAGAGAGTATTGGGCACGGTGGGGTTGGAATTGCACACCACCTGGTGCTGGCCCGAGCCCCACTGGGGCAACTTCAAATCCTGGCCCACAAGCACACACTGGGTGCCTCTATGGACTAGCTGGAACACGGATTCGGTTGCTCTGAGTTTGCGTAACGGGAGCTCGTTTTCCGAATGCGGCTTGCGCCCGAAAATCTTCACTTTCCACTCATAATTGATGTCCTCGGTGTCGCTTCTGCTGCCGTGGCACGACACCTCGTTGGAGTAGTCGTGGACGGAATTGGGCGGTCTAATATTGCTGGCCCGCAAATACTTCTGCGTCAGTTTATGGTAGATTTTCACCGTGTCGCCGTCGGCAATAGGGCGGAACTTGGTGTCGAGCTTGCCGTCGTAGTTGGTGCCGTGCGTTTCAAGCACCCACTCGTTGTTGAAGTCGGGATCATATCCATACATGGTCACCTGCTGTTCGCCAGATCCCGTCGGGTATTTTGCGTCGTGCGAGTGCAAATAATTGTCGAGTCGGTGGTGCTTGATGGTGACGGTACTGCCGTACGACACGTCGACCGGAGTATTTATCACTTTTTCCGACCCGGAAAGCCCTGCTTTGAACGAAGGAGACATGACTGCGGACCCCATGCCATTTTCCGTGAGCAACATGAAGTGCACGGAAAACAACCCGCAATAGATGGTCAAAGGGACTGCCAAAAACGCCAAAAGCCGGCAGAAAATGTGGGCGCCGATTTGCTTCAAGGACACGTTTACGTCTCCTATATACGCCCACACCTGAATGGCCGACCAGATCCCCACCCATGCCACAGTGAAGAGGCCAGTGAGTTTGGTGGATACGGCCAATGCCAAGGCCACACCGGTTGCAAATAAAGTCTTATACCAATTGCGAGTGAAGGGCACTTCCACCTGGAATTTCTGGAACGCCATAATGGCAAGCGCTGTGAACGCAACAAGCCCGCTATCGAGCATGATCAAGCGGGACTGAGTGGCCAAGGCGTTTTCGAAAATAATAAGAAGTGAGCCAATTGATGCGATCTTGGTGCGGCACCCAGAAGCTCTAAGAGCAAAAAACACCAGGACTGCGGTTAAAATACCACAGGCCGCCGAAAATGCCCGCATGGCTACATACGGCACGTTCACGT
This sequence comes from Metschnikowia lunata, assembly GCA_030583235.1. NCBI lineage: Eukaryota > Fungi > Ascomycota > Pichiomycetes > Serinales > Metschnikowiaceae > Metschnikowia > Metschnikowia lunata. Next base: position 15,349 of record JAJMHP010000029.1, on the reverse strand, counting down.
CGAAATAGTCGCCGATTCTATCAAAGCCAAAATCGCCGTTCCAGCCAAAAATCACCGCTATCCAATAGAAGACAAGTTTGACAAGAGGCGGATGCACATCCACAAAGAAACGCCCGTGGAAGTACTCTTGGGCAAAGTGGCCGAAGTGCGTTTCGTCAAAGACAACCTGCAGCGGGTGCTGGAGCTTGTATGTCCGTGCAACGGTGGCCAAGCTGAAGATAACGAAGGCTACTTTATAGTCTGTTGGAGTAAGACGGGTTTTGGCCACCACCTTCGGCGATAGGCGCGAGGAGAAAAACGCCCCTTGGCGCCCGGCTTTGTGTGTGTGATCGGGCAGCTTGGACAGCTCGGGCAGCTCGGGCAGCTTGAGTGGATTCGGTTCTGCAAGCAGCATGTTATACCCTCACCCAGATGCCTAGATTTTCCTTTAAAGTACTGTCTTGTTTGACAGACTGGCAGTTTTGGTGGAAAGATGAAGGTGAAGAAATGCGCGTCACGTGCGGGGGCTTGTTGCGCGCGGCGTGCGGCGTGCGGCGCGTGAATATGGATTAAAGCCGGAGATAAGAATTGGATTTTTTTAGACATGTCAGGAGATTGTACACGGCCATGGTTTAGTTGTCCAGTGGCTGTTATTTATTTCTCCTCATCGACCGGTTTTTGATTGGCTTTTGTTCTTTATGTGGATCAATTATTCACTATTACCGGGAATCGGTATACTAGTAATTGGTGTTATATTTGATCTGGCCCAAGAGCCTTTACTACTGTGATGTAGTATAAAAGTAAGCTAAAACGGCATTTGAAGCAGAGGTAGAGCTTCTGTTGGCCGTGAAAATTTGTGGGGCTGGATGTGGCTATTTTTCTATCCGAAGACATTGTTCATGGTCATAGGAACAAAGCCATACTGACTAAGTTTGGTCACATTTGGACAAGGTAAAGAGATCCGATCGCTTATGAATATTTCGTGCACGCCAAAGAAAATAAAAAGGCTTTTCCGTTATTCTTGATCGAGAATGGCGGGCTCAATTTCGGGTAAATTCCCATATAATACCATCACAACCCATTGGTCCTTCAAAGCGGGGTTAATCTCGGGAGTTTTCCCATAGAGATTGTTAGGTGGGGAAAATGAACATCATTAGTTAGAGGAGCTTTGGGGCGGAATCTCTAGAATTAAAGCCCACGAGTGTTTAGCTCTTGATAAGGCTGTTCAATTTCTGGTGAGATATGTTCACTCGGCGGTGACAAATTGCAAAAGCTCTAAATCCCTACATCTCATCTCCCCTGGCTGCGCTCATAGAACTTTATAAGAGAGCACTCAGAACTGAGTACGATAAGTTCAGTCAAGCATGTCAGGCAACTGGTCTTGACTCTCGTATGGCCTAAAGTTCAATAATCAGCCAGCTCGATCATTTGTTTCCGATCAAGATAGTCAAAAAGTCCCATGAGTTTTCTGAGGGCGGATATCCAGAATCTAGAAACCTACCAAGAACCAGATCTGGTCAGATCATGTGGGGTGAAAGAACCCTCATCCAAGCTAAAAGTGACAAAGACGGTTTTTTATTAAACGATTGATGTTTGAGTGACTTGGCCATCATCAAAGTGAGCAAAGTGATTCACTGTGATCAAAACTATCTTAGTTGCTGTATTGGATCAAAACGAGAAGTTTGATGAGCTTTGGTGAGAGCATGTTCAACATCACACCCTCTAAGCCTGAAAACTCTGTTCAAATCTAGTTTGTGGATCTTTTTGTTGCAACTAAACAAACTTCAAGAATAATTTCAGTTTTGACAAAAGAGGCAGTGAAACATTGGGAGTTCGATAGACTGAGTAGAGTGGACGGGGCTTGCTGATATCACTCGTTAGAACCTCCCTCTTGAAAAAGAAACTTACCATACGTGCTCGAATTCCAGGCATTCATAAGCTTGGAAGAAAACTAGGGTTGGACCCAGACTTAGCGTGGCTTGAGCTGCTCATTCTGACGCTTTCATAATGTTTTGGAAACCATCGTTCAAAGCTTCTGTATTGAAGTATCATCTTACTTTACACCAGGGGAGGCAAGTGGCTGTATTGGTGGCTTTGAAGAGACTTGAAGGTTTCTAATCCAAAAACAGAATCTTTTCGCTTAATACTCATTGGGACCACCAATAGTACGAAAGAAAATAAGAAAAGGATAAGAACCTGGTGTCATTTTCAATGAGAAGAACTTTTATTTAGCACCGCGCTTTTATCACTCACTGCGAAGGCTCATGGATTTGCAACAATGCGTGGCTGCAAAAAGTCCCTTCAAGTGCTTGTTCGCATAGTACCATGTAGTGAATATGACTGTTCATTTCGATACACCCATAATCAAGTGTATATATTGAAAAGCATGAATTATAGAAATAAGCAACACAACCTAATATTTAAATGCTTTTCCAGGCAAAAACTCAAAGGGGGTTTTTGGATCCCACTAGGGAACATTTTAACCTTGTCTGGGACTTGGAAAGCGTATTTTTGAATGATTAACAGTGAGCAACATCTCAACAATTAGAATTGGCCTGTCGGGGTTTAATATGAATAGAGGTGTTACAAATCTCAACATTGACAATACCAAAAAATGAAGTACCACCTGTGGAAGACCATTGCAAAAGAGGAAATTCGGATGTCCAAAGAATAATTCAGCTTTCCCCCATAAAAAAAGAATCACTAATATAATGATAAGAAGCCAGCTTTTTTTCACATGTGCGCCAGTCTAATTCACTGCTTGCTTGGCAGTTGGTTTTGACTGAGCCAGGAATCACTAGGTCCCGGGCTGTCTCTACCTCTTCCAGGGTCAATATTTCTCTATCTTGACGAAGAGCAATGCTGAAGCTGTATTGGGTTTGTATTTGTTTGTGCTTTTACTCTCTTCTTAGTGGTGTTTTCAAAAGCTTCATCACACACAAGCTGATCTAAATCCTGGAAACAGTTTGGTGTCGAATACTCCATGATTTTGGAGATTTTCATCTCAATTGGTGGTTTTTTTATACATTGTATTGAAGGATACCGGAGACACCTGAATGTCGTGACTAAAAGAAAAAGAGAAAGGAAAAAGAGAAAAAGAGAAAAGAAGAAAAAAAAAAATGATTATCCAAATCCTTGTTCCATAATATCAACGACACTTCATATTCGAAAAAGGGCTCTTCCTCTAACATCTTCATAACCTCCTAACCTCCAATAAACTCTAAGACTTCTCAAAAGTTCTTTCCCACTAATGAAACAAAAAGCCAATACCTGCTTCAAAATCCTTCAAAATCCTTCAAAATCCTTCAAAATCCTTCAAATCACTCAAATCACTTAAACACCATTAACCCCACCATCCTTCAATACCAATCATCAATACCCAATGTAAAGCCCGCCATCACGCTCTTCAAGCTCACTAGCAATATAACTCACGCCGTCCGATTTGGGGTCCCACCCGAGTTTGGCCGTACACCGGACATTCTTCAACTTTGGCAAGCGCTCCTCACTTAATGCCAACGCCAAGTCAAGAGGATCTAGTTTGTCGGTGGTTCCAAGCATCCCGCTGCTGTCTATATACAAGGATTTTAGTGGGCGAGGCTCGGCTCGGAAATGGAGGTACCGTTCGTCGAAAAACTCCAGCGAAAGATAGTCAACCGAGACCTCTAAAGTGATCAAATTGGGACAAAGCTCAAACACCGAGTCAAGCGAGTTGGCGTGTAGCCCAGGCATGGGGAATTGGATGCGGAGGGATTTCAAGTTCCGCCCAAATTCAAGCAAAAGGTGCTGGAAGCCAAAATGCTCGACCCGTGGGCAGTGGGCAAACTCCATGTGGCGGATAGTGGTTGGAAACGCCAGTTGCATCAAGAATTCGTCGGAAATCCCACCCGAAACACGCAAATAATCGAGTTTGGGCGGCCATTTCATGTTGGTGTAGTCGTTTATCTCAAGGGACGACCTGGGGAACGAAAGATGGGTAAGACAATCTAGCTGACGGATTGATTGGAACAATTGCTCGAGATTGAGCGTTTCCGACACTAGGCGCAAGTCCAATGACCTCAAATGCACACATCCGCGAAGCGCCATCAACGGCGCAAGGCCAAAACTGGTCTGTGGAGCCGTGAAATGTTGTAAAACTGGACGAGAACGTTTCAAAAGCTTGGCTACCGACGCGTTTTTTCCGCTTTGGTTGACGAACGAGAGGTCTAGCTCGTGGATGTAAAGTCCGAACAGCTTGTGGGCATTAACCGTCTCTACAAAGCGAGGGAAATTGTCGCCTCGAAGTTGTGGACGACGGTAAAGCAAAGGCGCTGTGATAAAGTAGAAAAGCTTGCTGATCCGGAGAAACCGGGGCTTCAATTCTCCTTTGTGCGCTAAGATTTCAAAGACATAGGCTAGAATTTCAAGCGGAAGCACAAGCTGGCCTTTTTCAAGGGCACTGAACTGAAGGACCTTCTCCTTCTCTGCTTCTAATTGCCGCATATGCTCTTCGCTACCGTAAAAAAGGCAGCATGCAAGCACATCGATTTTTTCAAACTGGGAAAGCGGCCAGACTTTGCCTCGGAGACGTGCCTGTTTCGTTAGCACGTACACGGAGCGGATATTGGTGTTTTTCGCCGGGCTGAAATCCTCCCAATTTCCGAACCGGTCTGTTTGAGGCGATCCATCTTCGTCTCCGGCTTCTTCTTCCCGTCCCTCCTCCACAAAGCTCGACTTATACACATACCTTCTGTAGGGAGGACGGGTTTTCTTGGGGCGCCGTTTGTTGGCTATATTGGCGGGTTTAAAGCGGGGAAAAACGACAAATTATCCAGTCCTTAGCTGTGAGCTGATGGAAAGATGCGTTGAGAAATCGAGGAGGGATTGCTTTTTCTCGGCGTTTGCCACGGGCGTACCTTGACGTTTTGCCTTACCCTCGGAAATCACCCGCGTTAGGTCTGTGAGGTGTGCTCGGTGGAGTTTATGCCGGTGATAGAGAAGCTGCAGAAAAGGCTTAGCTGGGATACAAGTGGAAACTGGGCGCCAATGCAGCTTACGGAAGAGTGTCGCTGGTGATGATGTACATGTTAAGTCATGGAAGACGCCATCGCTTATCGCCTGTACAGGTCTGCACGCCGGTGGATAAGCCTGTGTGGGAAGCACAGCCATGCGCGTTATTCTGTTGGTCTGTGACGTCTTCTGGTGGCAAAAAAAGAGAATGCTGCAGCTGAGAAATGTAGAAGATCGGAAATGAAGCTATCAGGGAGTAGAGGCTACGGCAGTAGAAGGGGGTAGTGATGTTAGTGGTTTTTACTTTCTTTAGAAATTTGCTAATATCGATATTAATCATATTTTTCGTGATACTATTACTATATTCCAGCCACAGTGAAATATCGATCTGCTATCGAAATAGTGAATATTCAATGCAAATACAATTCGAAGATGGAGTGTATATTGTACATGATCTACTCCCCCACTACGGAAGAGAATAATGTACACCAAGTCAGATTATTATTTTCGATAATATCAATTAACTTATTACCTGAGATGATTATCGCTAATTAATCGGTGATCAATATTGGAACTATTATTCGCATTGGTTGTTTTGGCGATTTTCGTAATGTAATATAATAATATTATTACAGCTAATTCGCTAAAATTGCTAATCACTGACGTTCTCCACCACCTAACTGCCATCACCACCTTACCGCCCCGCGACACCAAAACCTTGTCCCAAACCTTGTTTTTATCTGAATTTCAAAATTAAACAACCCTTCATGACACCAACTTGAAGCCGGACGATTTTAGAATTCAGAACAAGAGAAAAGGGCGAAGTCCGCAATCACAGCATATAAAATCGGCACTTGTGCCTCAAATTTGAAGCCCGGTGGTGAGGGGTAACAGTGGGGAGGTGGTGGTAGACGTTACTATAATTACTGTACCGTTAATGGGTGCAAAATAGTCCACAAGTAAGAGGAGCAGTCATTGTGCTTCTATAAGCCTCAGCACAGTCATAGAGCAAGCAGTCTGTTCGTGTTTTTAAGTTCGAATGATCTTTCAATTTGAAGTGTGATTCTATCAAAGTTCAAACTCTTTTACGAACAAGAAACTCAAGGGTAATTCTTAATTTAATAGCCAGTCAATGGGCCCCACAAAGGCTTCAAGAGCTAAAAAAAAAACCCTAGAAGTAACTTTATCTCGTGTAACCTTGCCGTGCCAGGAACAAAAATGACCATGTCACGCTTAAATATTAACCTATTTTGGTTTAGAGCCTTGGTCATGTGGCTCTTAATCTCAGTGATTCTTTTGCATAGACTCAATAGTTTATGACCTGTAAATACGTGAATTTTCGGGCCAATTTGAATATATCCGTTTGTGCAGACGGTTTCAAAAGAATCTCATTCTTTTCATCATGGAAGTTCACAAAAGCCACAGAAAGAACCGTTTTCCTAAAACAGCCCTTGCGTTCAGGTTTGTAAATTTATTTTTGTGGTATAAACGGACCCCAAATATGCATCAATGTTCGAGAACCGGCCAAACCAAAATGCCTTTTAGTTCCACAAAGGCCCCTTCCGCGATCCCCCAGAATTTTGGAGTATTTGAGAAGTCCCGAAAATCACAACCTGAGGATCTGTACCTATCACACCACTTCTGCTCAAACACGGACACTTCAGAGACTTTAAGCGAAAATAAAGACTTTGAGCCCCCATTTGAGAGACCACAAGACGCGATAATACTTTGGCTTCTCCCCCAAATTATTCCGCCTCTTATTTCATTCACCATGCGATTCGCCAAAAAGCTTAGTTTTGCCTCAAAACCCAAAGCTTTGGTGGACGCATGCAAGACTTTAAAAGTCATTGAGATTCCGATCACGGAACTCTCGGCCGATACCAAAACCTTTGTTATGACAAAGAAGGTTTTTCGTATTGACACCGAAACCCACACTCATCTGATTGTGGATTATTCTCAGTCCAGTGGCTTTGCACCCAATACTCTCTCACAAGTAACGGTTGCAACAACTACTGAGACGAGTGCCAAGCAGGAAAAAGCTGAGAAGGACTCAGGGAACTCTGCCGAAACTTTGGTTGTTTGTGGTGGCAACCATATGTTGGATTCGGCAGAAATTCCCTCTAAGCTCTCTGCTGGTGCGAGACTCAAGGAGAAATTATGGAAGAGTAAAGGAAAGAAGACAAAGAAAGGAAAGAAGGCAAGGAAGGCCAGGAAGGAAAAGAAGGAAGTGAAAGCAAAGGCTAAGGCAAAGGCTAAGATGGAAAAGAAGGAGAAGATTGTGAAGTCTGATGTGAGTGATGTTAAGGTCATGTCAGATTTTGAAGCTGCGAAAGACACGAATGAGACTGAAGCTTTGACTGCCTTTGATGTGATTGAAGCGATTAAAGACACTCGGGATATTGACGACACCCAGAATATTGAAGACACTCAGGATATTGAAGATACTCAGGCCGTTGAAGATACTCACACCGTTGAAGCTATTGAAACTTATGAAAACATTGAAATTGCGGCCATTGAAGCCATTGCTGCCATTGGAGCTATTGCAGCTAAAGCATTTGAAGCAATCGATCATGGCAATGACTTTCACGGTACAGAACTTCTTGAACCACCCAAAGAACTCAGCTACGAGCCTAACGAAAACTTCACCAAATCTGGACATTCCCCTGGTTCTGGTGCAAACCCTAATTTGAATGAGGCCTTTAGTGGAGCCATTGTGGGTGAGGGCCCCGAAATGGGTGCAAAAAGCTGTGGGAAACATGGGGCCAACTCGGGGGCAAACGCCAACCCTGGCGCGCGCCCTGGGCCCATCTCTGGGCCCATCTCAACCAAACCCACCGTTCCTCTGTCCAAGTTCTTGCGCTTTTTCTCTCGCTCCAGCGCCAAACGCGCGGAGGCTGACGAAAAAAAGCAGACAAAAGCTCGTGCCGCCCGCAAAGCTCGCCGGCTGGGTGCCAAAAAACGCCAGTCCAGGGCCGCACAAAAGGCCGCGCAAAACACCCCCAAAAACGCTGCCAAAATCCGCACCACTCGCTCCGGAAAGCCTCTCTTACCGGTTGCAAAAGAGTTGCAGGCACTCGACGAAATTAAAAATAACGTCAAGAACCCCACCGACCAAGGCTACGAGTTAGACCAAAACTTCACTCAGTTTTTGAGGTCGGCGTATTTGGAAAAGTGGTTGGACAACACTTTTAAGCCTGTGGTTTCCGAACTTCCATGTCTGGTGGAAAAACTCGCAAAAGGCCAGGTCAAATACTTCAAAACACCTAAACCTACCCCTGAACCGGTCCGGATTTGCGCTTTCTGCAAAAGAGATCCCTCCGGTGCTCTGGGACTTGGAAACTGTGAAACTTGTTACTATTTCTGGAAGGCCGAGCGGAAGCAGTTTCTTAAGTATGGTGACGCTGAGAAGCTTAAGTCCGAGTTCAATCCTCGCGCCGCTTGCCCATACATGTCTTCAGATATCGAGGATCTGTTTGCTTCGACCAGCGACAGCGTGAAAAGATTTTCTCTCACGCCAGTCTACAGTTTCTGGCAAAGAATGGATCGTCGCTTTTTCAGAATGAAGATGAAGTATAAGTTGTGGAGAATGACGCCAAAATTGAAAAAGGCTGTTCGCGCGGTTGCGAAAAAAGATAGTTACAACTCACCGGATGCTTTTCGCCAGAGAACAGGCATTTCTCGGTTTTTCAGAACTGAAAGGTACCAGCCCAAGCCTTATAAACATCGGACGTATAAAGTTTGGGCCAGTGCCTTGAAAGAAAAAGGTGGAAAAGCGAAAGACAGGATCAGCAGATCATGGGGAAACAGATCGTGGATCATCAGATCTCATAAACATTGGTGTTATAATCCCTGGGGAACCCGAAGCTGGATTTACAGACATAAAAGCTACAATCCAAAGGCTTTTAAGTTGAAGCCCAATAGCCGCTGGAGCTTTAAGCCAAAAAACTTCTCTCTTAGGCCACGGACTTCTGCCGCTAAACGCTACCAGAGATGGGAATACCGATCCAAAAGACGTTACCCTGAATTCTTCCCTTCGATGATAGCTTCTCCACACATCGACCCCAATGCCATTTGCCACCACCCTTGCGATGAGCTGCCCACAAATTTAGGACTTCAGGACTTAAGACCACGGAATATGAACTCTCACAAAGAAAAGTTGCAGCCTTGTCAAAAGCGCAAATCAACGCCCGAGCCTACTCTCATAATGGAACGGAAATTCAAAGCAGCAGTGGCTCACTTGCAAAGTCGTGCTGAAATTGAAGAAAAGAAATACGAGAGAACAAAAGCCCTCAAACCTGAGCAAGAGTCAAAAGAGGTGTCTGATGATGAGACCCGACCCTCGCCCACTGTCAGTCCTTCCAAATCTTCTGTTTCTCGTCTTTCTTGTTGCGACTTCTCTTTTGGCGCTGATACAACCGGAAACCCCAACTTGGAATGGTCGCAGGCTGATATATTTGTTCCCGAAAAGGTCTCCTCTTTTTTTACTGCCGAAAGAAATAATCTTGCTTCTAGTACTCCAGAGAATCCTGTTCCCACCACTCCAAAGAATCCTGCTTCCAGTACTCCAAAGAATCCTGCTTCCAGTACTCCAAAGAAACATGGCTTCAATACCGGCATTAATGTGTTCAAGTGCGAGGACAACAATAACAAGGGGGCAGCTCAAAGACAGTTACTCCAAAAGAACACAGTCCAAAAAGAGCCTGTCAAGACTCCATTCCCAAAGAAGCTGAGCACCAAGTCCTCAAAACACGCGGCCATTCTCGCGTTGCAAGAAGCAGCAAATACAGGAACCGAAAACGAAAGCCAGAAGACTCAAAGGATAGGCAAGTTGAAGATCAAGACCAAAGACAACGACTTCCGGTTCTTTGAGATCGAGAAAATTGATTCTAAAGTAAGTGACTTCAAAAGTGTTGAAGCTGGAAAGGCCAGGAACAGAGCTGATGAAGTGAAGCCAAAGGAAGCCGAGGCAATAGTGCCCATGGTACGTAAAATTAGGATAGATGGCAAAGCGGTGGTGGATGAGGAAGCTGACAGATCTGCTGAAACTGAAAAATCCACTGAAACTGAAAACTCCGCTGCAATCGGGAAGAAGGCTGCTGCTACTAAAGCTAGGGATGGAAGCTTTATTGATGCTGGGAAGGGTAAAATTCTAGCGAAGGAAAAACATGCGTACAAGACAGTCGCTGGAACCATCGAGAACATTCAGAGAAAAGGTAACACTGACAAAATCGGGGCTTTTTCGGGAAAGGGCCAAAAGAAGATCCCTCAGGCTAAAGAGGAATTGCCTGCTACTTGTGACTTTGACTTCAAACAGGTTTCCGAAACCACTTCTAACAAGAACCTTTTCGACAGTGGTTCGACTTTGGCCTATGAACCAGAAGAGAGGTTTTCAAGGAATCTCAATACTGAGTCCATTGTGCCGCAGTTGGAACGTGTTGAAGTTGCCGAAGTGAATAAAGCTGGACCTGGATCTCGCAGTTTGGAACCTCTTGTCGCCTTGGACTTTGCCCCGAAATCTGAAAGTTCTGAATTCCCTCCACAACTTAACATGGAGCCTTTGGAAGAAAGTTCAAAAGTGGAAGACACTGGATTACCAAACTCACTGAAGCCAGAAACCGCAATAGAAACTGAAGCTGAACAATTACCACCATCGCAGCTAGTCCCTGAGTGGGATCAAAACTCGATCGGCAAGAATTCAGTCAAAGAGATAGTCGGAAGTCATCTTCTTGGTGGATTAGCAGGCGCACCCGAAATTGAGGAGTTTATCAACGAGCACTCGACTCCAGAATGCCACGTTTTGGATTCGCCAGAACCCACAACAGTCTTCTTGGCCAATGTGATCACCGCTTTGTTAGTGGAAAAAGACAACAAGACTGAAGCAGCCACCAGTGAAGTTAAGGAAAGTGCACAGCAGTCAACATTAAGCTCTCCTCTTTCAGTGACTACTAAAAAAGGTCTGGGATTTGAAATTGGCAAGCATACTTCGGAAATAACCGACAAAATTGAGGCTAAGACAGAAACACAAGTCAGCCCTAAAGCCAGAAACACTGACAAGACACCAGCTCGTGAGTTGAAGAATTTCATGCTCCTGAAAAAGGAAAATGAAGCTAAAAAAAGCACCCCCAAGCTGGACTATCCAGGAGTAAGCAAAGGAGCTTGGCAGGGACTTATTGGGGCATTTAGTTCAACCAAAGCAACACAACCATCCCTCAAGCCATTGAGACTTGTGAAGCCGCTGCCGGAAGGCCTGCCAAAAGCCAAAGAAAACCCTTCCGCTCGGAACAGAAAAAAGGCGGAAAAGAAGGCAAACCGGGAGAAGCCAAGGGCTATTTCTTGATTTTCCAAGAACCATTCGGGCAAAGTGGAACTCAAGCTTGTGAGCTTATTGGACTAAAGATCCTACCAAGAAAAAATATTCAAGGCTCAAAATGCAAAAGTCCCAAGCTATTGCAAGAAGCACAATGTGGGAATCGGTCCTTAAGTGAAACTGTCAAGCCACAGTGAAGAGCAAAGGTAGAAGCCACCCTTTTTGGAGGCCTACCTCAATCGTGTCCAGCTAACAATACAGATTGAAACCACCAAGCATGCCGAAGAGTTGGTTGCATTTGAGAAAGTCCCCGTTACCTGAGATAAAAACTATTTTATCAAAACGAACAAAGAAACAAAAAAGAGAACAAAGAAAGAAGACAAAAACAAAAACAAAAACAAAAACAAAAACAAAAAAAAATTAAAAAATACAAAACAAAAAAAAGTGGTTACATCAAAGAACCATGAAGTTACATCTGCAAGTGGGCTGCTTTTGGGAGAGAGCACACCGCTAGCATTGGAACTTAAGACAAGAAAGCTTGTCTAAGCCCTAACGGGTACTAATAGCTCATGATTTGCTTTGGTATGGCTTAATAAAATAAAAAAAATAAAAAATAAATAAATAAAATCAATTCTGTAGTCTGAGACAGTGCTATATCTCACAGTCTAAATACGACGTACATTGGGATGTGCAATCCAGAACCCATCTTTCTCGTTCAGACATGTCCGATCTGTACGAAATCGGATAGAAATGTACGAATGTACGACGAATGTACGAAAATTTGAAGTACCTCACCATGGGGTGGAACATGAAGAGGATTAAACTCAAAAAAGAACAGAGGCCATTACATATGTTCAAAAGACCACTTGTGATGGCTTAGGAAGTGAGAACAGGGACATAGCTTGTAAACTTTCTTACTTTCAAACCGTGAGGACATGGTTCATGGTTATCTGGATCAATGATTTTACTTGTGCAAGTCCAGGCCCAAAAGATAAGATCTCTTAAAGCAAGTAACTAGCTTGAACAGGCCAAGGGCTCAATAAAAAGCCTTGGAAAATTCTGTGAGTGAATTCATTTAGCGTAGGGAACTATCCTGTGGACAATTTAAATTTCTCGGGCAAAAGCGGTTATTGAATGTGAAGAAACGCTTAAATCATCACGTAGAACGTCTCAAATTAATATTCTGAAAATTCAATTTACGGCTCGGGAAGCTGTTATGTGTTTTCTCCTGCTACTTTCATCGGAAAGTGGTGTAGTGAAATATGCGTGATTTTCGTCCTTGAAAGAAGAAACTGAATGACTGATTCAAATATTTCTCCTGTTATTCAGTGGTGTGTCTCTTTGGATAGTGGTAGGATACTCAAGAAAGTCGTAACATTAGAGTACATAGATTTTGGACAAGTATCACCTCAAAGGCGGGTAAATCTAGATAGAGTTTTCTTTTTTACGGGAGCGATGAGTGCCTTTCAAGTGAGTCATTTGACTCACTCAATGAATTAAGATGACTTGGAAACTACGAATCTCAAAGGATAAAAAGTTCCGAATTTGTGCCACCATCCCACTTAAAAACGCATGTGCAAGGGTGAATCAGTATGACAAAGAATCCTACGATAAGTCAGTCATTGCCTAGCAACTTGAAGAGAGGCTGCCTGACAAACACAACGCGGGACCCTTTGAAGCTGTTGATGTGGATCTAAACATGTCGAAGACTTCAATCATTTCGGCTGAAACTTGAAGAAAAATAAAGAATCTCGACTTTGACCGCTAACAAAGAACGGTCCAAGCTAGTGGGGCCAGACAAACTTTTACATCTTGATTCAGGTTGGCCTAAAAATCAAAATCTTGACAAAATCGGAATAAAAGCTAAAAAAAAAACATAAGGGGACTTTGATCAAAAGTAAGTGTTTCGGCAATGGCAATTGTTTCTAAACACCCACACTAATAATCGTCAACCAGTTGATGTTTATGGCGCGCCATAATTTTTAAAAAAGGCTCATCAAAATAGTGGAGCTAATTTTTTGCTATTCAACTTTCCTTTCACGGAATCAACTATCTTAGACATACAGTCCAACACCCCTAAGTGGCTCGCCGAAGACACGACGCGTTTTTTTTTTTTATAAACAGTTCTTTGATCATCGATAACAATGTCAAATTCCCGTCAAAAACCGAGAGAGGAGCGAGAAGTCCAAGATGAGTATATTTAATTAGCTTTTGACGGGAAGAAAAAAATCCAACCCTCTCCTTCGCTTCGTTAGCACGCCGTTTTAGTGTCGCGCCGACAACGCTTAGAGGTCGGTATCATGGACGACAAACCGTGGCAGAAGCACGCCAAAAAAGACAAAAATTAAATGCCCATGAAGAGGTTACACTCGCCAAGTGGTTTATGTACCTTGAGTCTATTGGAGTGCCTCCCCAGCATTTTCAGGCTCGGGATATGGCCAATTTCATAATTGCGTCTCGCGGGAAAGTGCCGTTCGAACCAATTGGCAAAAATTGGCTACAAAGCTTTTTAGAACGAAACACTGATGTCAAGAGCAAGTTGATAAAAGCTCATGATACAATTCGTGCCAAGTCTGAGACGCCAAAAAATTTCGAAAATTTTCTTCAACGCGTGAAAAAAACGATGGATTGACTACGGTATTGTCCAGTGCGATGTTTTTTAACGTTGATGAGACAGGATTTGCCATGGGAATCCTTGGTTGCACTCGCGTGATCACAGGTTCCGAGTTACGTGATGAGCCGACGCTTTTGCAACGTGGAAATCGAGAGTGTGTCACCGCAATTGAGTGCATAAGTGCTGGCGGTTTCGCGTTGGCACCCTTCATTATCTTTAAGACTAAAAGATTGCAACAGGGTTTGTTTGAAGGCCTAGAAGAGAAATGGCGCATTGGCGTAAGTGACAATGGATGGACAAACGACAGTTTGGGACTTAAGTGGCTCGAAAAGGTCTTAATTCCTCAATCGGATGTTTGCAGAGGGGGTGAATACCGTCTTTTGCTTTTCGATGGCCATGGAAGTCATTTGACCCCAGAGCTCAAGGACAAATGTGATATACATAAGATATTGATTCAGTGTATGCCCCGCATACTTCGCATCGTCTTTATCCTCTTGATCTTGTCGACTTTGCTGTATTGAAACGAGAGTACAGAAAGATCGTGCAGAGTAAGATGGAGGCTCTTCATAGTATCGACAAACATGAGTTCCTTTCTGCATACCCCGACGCTAGAAGAGCTGCTTTTTCCGCCTCAATGATCGAAAGTGCTTTCCGAACCTCTGGCTTGATTCCATTCAATCCAGATCATGTTATCGATAAGCTTCCACGAACTTTTCTTACACCGGCGCACGAGGTTGATAATGAAGGAAGAATCTCAACAGAAGATCATTTTTTTCCCTGCAGAGTATGATGAGATAATGGATTTAGATAGAGAATTGGCTAAACTCATTCAAAATATGAGTCATGGCCCTCGAAATCTGCTCAAGGTCATCATGGCAAAATATTCACAACAGGTACATTGCGCGTTCACCAGACACCAGAGCAAATATTTTCAAACAAGAATTGCACAAACATAAGAAAGCAATGACTGAACTTAAGATAAAGAAGTCAAGATCAAAAAGAAAGTACCTCAAGGATTATGTTTTATCTGTCGAGGACGTGGAGCAGATCTCGTGACCCCCTACAGAAGCGTTAGAATTCAATCTCAACAATTTAGACGAAATTGTGAACAATGGCTCACCGGTACGTCAAAAGCTGAAACGGCTTTGTGGAAAATGCAGATTGCCAGGCCGTAGAATCGAAACGTGTACGAAAAAAGACTGGTGGCTTTATATTTAATTTCAGTCCTGTGTGTTAAGAAAAATTGATTTAAAATCGAGCCACTAAACGATTTATAATCGTATCGAGCTGGGAGGATTTGGCTGCCTAGACCTTAACCTTCAGCTCCTCGGGAAACGAGCTCGGTTTGTCCATGACGCATTATTCGAAGCAACTGATTGGCATCATACTCTCTTTCGATGCAAAATACAGTATATGATGAACTACCTCCACAGAGATACATACGCCCAGCCTACACTCCAACA
>JAJMHP010000028.1:0-187749 GCA_030583235.1 Metschnikowia lunata | reverse complement strand
ATAAACATATCCCGATTATTCAAACCAATACTATGTGACACTAATCAAATCATACGACAGGGACTTTTTCGAAATAACAAGAGAGTAAACACAACAGCCCTGTCCGAAAATAGCGTTCTGAACCATGAAGATCATCTGATTTCGTGCACTTCTCCGACTGAAAAGATCACTTCAAGCGGATGATGAGTTTTTGAATTGGAACAACGTTTCCCAATCCAAATTTGGAGACCATATTTGAGTTGAACGGGGACGAAGTTCAGAATCCGCAAATTAGTCGTGACTTGTATGAGCTGGTGAGGCGCACAATTGAAAAGTACGATATTCATTGTACGGTACAGGTATTTACAATTTTGACTAGTGCAAAAAAATCAGCTTGGCCCGTCACCAAAAACAGAACATGTTCCCCTGTACCGAGTTGAGAGAATCACTTCCTATAGGCCTATAGGAAGCCTGAAATCAAAAAAATGGGCCACTGTGATCGAGTGTATAAACACAGCAGGTACGGCCTTCCCGCCATCCATAGTTTTCAAAGGTAAAATAGTAATGATTTATTGGCTCGAAGACTTGGAAGATCGACCAGACTGGCGCGTTGATTGAACTGCAAGACGAAGGATCGATGATATGACGGCTGTACGATGGCTCTCGAAAATGCTCGTTCCTAATACGGCAGATCGTAGAGGAAGTACGTATTATTGGGGCTTGATGCTCAAGGAAGTCATTACACTTCGGAATTTTGTGAAAATAGCGAGAAGAATAATTTCATAATTCTCTGTATTCCTCTGCTTCGGTCCAGTCACTTACAACCTCTTGATATTGGCTGTTTCTGGGTGTTAAATTAAATCTGACGGGCGATGAACCGAAGGAGATCAAGCCAGACCCGAAGAAATCTCGCAAAAAAGGCATTCATTTAATATTATGACATAGCATGCGGCATTTCACAAGACGATCATTAAAAACAGTTTTGCTCAAACGTTGTTGCTAGTGTTTGGTTGAGAGTGAATGGAAAAATGGAAGTTTTGATAGATTTGGGTTCATTCCGAGAGGCAGAGTATACAGTTATTGGAAGAGCTCAAAGTGTGAATTAGGGATCCCTGACTTTGAGGGAGAATATCTTCAAAGACCGGCCATAACAAATTCTCGTCAATTTAAAGCACTAGAACTCATTTCAAGGGAACTAGAAGGTGAAACAAACAAGAATACGCGCATGAGATCTCATTAGTGAGAGTGGTCAACACTGGCAAACTAACGCTGACCTGGTTCAGTGGAAGAAGTTGTAAAAAGTTCATGAAAATGAATGAGTCTAGTGGAATGCAACCGCGTGAGTTTCTGAGGGCCTCCAAAAGTAGTAGTTGCCTTTTTTGGTTAATATATGTACCTCTCGAAACCTGCCTCCTCGTGGTGTTCGCAGGTCGACTCAGTTATGCTTCAGAAGCACCGAGCAGTGTTGCTGAAAATACCCTAATCGATAAAAGAATATATATTGTAAACTATTTTTGGAATTTCTCAAAATATGTTCATTATTATGATTAGCGACTCTTTGTGAACTAACTATTTTAACATACTTTTAGGCCCTCGCGAGTTACTTTCATTTTTATTGTAACGATTAAGGACAAGTCATTAACAACTTTTTGACTAGGGTTACTTTTCGCTCAAGGCCTCCAGAATAGGACTCATGGTGGGAAATACCCAATAGCACCCCCATCATAGTTGCCGATAATTAATGCTTCATCTTCACTAACGCCACAAGTCATTCACTCGGAAGCTGTTGGAAAGGTTTTTTTTTTTGTTTTCAAAGGAGGTTTATAGTTTTGGTGGAAGTAGACTGGGCAAACTCAGACTACGAGCGCCTCCTCTTCAATCAGATGTAGCATTCACAAAAAAGAAAGAAAAAAAAAACATGCTTCGAGTGAGGGGATACCCGAGTTCAAGCGAAGGTGGATAATAGCTCGGCCTGAAAACAACTTCCTGAGGATCAGGGAGACTACCAGATTGGGAAACTAGAGCCGATGCCAATGTGGTCTTATTTTGTCATACTTGACAGAACCCTCAGGACGAGCCAGACATCACCAAGTCTAGGCTGGTCCTTCGCCCTTGCAGAAAGCATGATAGTACGCGAAGGTAAGAGTGGATATGGTACTGACCACTTTTTTTTTTTTTTTTTTCTTTAAATGATACATCTGATTAGAGAGGAGGAGTTTGTAGTCTGGGCTTGCCCAGTCTACTTCCACCAAAAACTATAAACCTCCTTTGAAAACAAAAAAAAAACCTTTCCAACAGCTTCCGAGTGAATGACTTGTGGCGAACCACCACAACAAGTGGCCTAACCAACCATCCTTTGGGTGTTAAATGGGACCTCCACTTTCATAAAAGTAACTGTACTTATTGCGGACTTACTTTTAGTATAGGTATCAATTTCGAATTTCAGTTATTTCTTTGTCATTAGTATCGAAATTTAATAATAACTCAAAGTTATTTGTAAGTTTCGCCCGAAAGAATTATTATCACCAACACTGGCACCGATCATAAGCCGAAAGATGTGCAAAATACCCCTATGAAGAAGATTAGAAGGTCTGTTTGAAAAACACGACATGCAAATACGTATTCGGACGTGTTCAGTTCATTGGTGCTCGTGAAGGTTCATAACCGCTGCGGAGGATCCACCAGTTCCACTGACGTCATGACTAATTGCGGCGCAAAGTCATTACAATTTGTGAATGTGGTCCAAATATTAAGAGACTGAAGCTGAAAATGTTGTTTCCTCTCATGAGAATCCCAAAGCTTGTAGGCTTGTCCTGTCCTCGTCTGAATTTCGCATCTGCTCTGTTGCAGTTCTACACGCATGATTACGTCGAAGCTTGCTTATTAAAAGAAATCACTTTTACTCCAAGATATCCAGGTATCATGTTCTAAGCATGCATACACACTATGAAAGAAATCCAATTGAATAGAGTTTCGCGAAAATATCTCAGAAGACGTTGTATCCTATCTTACCGAAAACGAGATTAGAAGGAACCCGCAGCACAAGCAATCGCTACTGGCGTGCGCATGCTTTCCTCAAGTGCATACACCAAAAACACATTTCCCTTTTCTTTGATAAGTGGCAATGACACGAACTTGCGTAGGCCAACAAAAGAATCTCAAAACAGTTTTGACGCCGAAACCGCAAACACTAAAATCACATAACTAAATCACAAAATATATCCTACCCCCAACAATGCGTGGTGCGCTACGGCGACGTGTGTCTTCTGCTAAGCACTGGCTAGATGTCCGGGAAGCGACTAACTCCGTCGCACATCAGGGCCGCGAGACCTTACTCAAGTATAAAAACAAGTTGCAGCCAATTTTTCCTCAAGAGTTTTTCGAGAAATTGGAAAACCAGCTTGAAAACGACGACGCCGACTTCGATGGCCACTTGTCTCGTTTCGTACTCCAACATTCGCTTTCAGTGCCCTTGGCAACTGTAGCTAACCTCCATCTCCAGCCTGGAGATAGCAACTATATCACCTGGCTCTTTGTTTCGGTATATTTCCCCGTGATCGCCGCGTGTTTGGCGCCTGTAGGGAACCTTATTTCGCTTGTGGGACTTTTGGAACATTGGCAGGTGAATCCCGAAACCCATCGGACGATTCCAGATTCACATCCGGTATTTGCCTTGAATGTGCTGGGTTTTTGCTTGGGGATTATTGGGAATATCGCACTTCTCTTGAACTTTTCGAGAAAGTTGCACTACATTGTTGCACAAGGAGTGTCAATATGCTGTTTTGTAGTGGCGATCGTGTTGTTACTCACGGCAGTATTGAAGGCAAATTCACAAATCCGTAATTCCATTTTGGTCACTTCCGAGGGTTTCTGGCTTGCCGTATTTACCATTGGTATATACGCTCTCTGTACCGGTGTTCTTGTGACAAATGTCATAGGGTATAAGCTCAAAAAGTATCGGGCCCAGTTCAATCTCGACCAAAAGCAAAGACTGTTGATGTCACAGACCATTGCCTTTGGTATATGGCAGGCCATCGGGACTGTTGTCATGGCAAACCTTATCCCCGGCATCACTTTTGGTACATCCTTGTATTATTGTACAGTATCGATGCTCACGATTGGTTTGGGCGACGTGGTTCCTCAATCTCCGGGGGCCAAGGTGTTTGCGTTGGTGTTCTCTTTTGTGGGTGTGTTGATCATAGGGCTTATCATATCCTTGCTTCGTGAGGTGATACTTTATAGCGAAGGCCCTAGTTTTTTCTGGCACCGCATGGAGCGGAAACGTGTCCAGTTACTTGCGGAGATCGATAAGCGCTCGCCTGACGTACTGACGCCAGAAGGGTTTGCCTTAATGAGAAATCTTCGCTGGAACGTGCGACACCGTCAAAACCGGCGCGGGTTTCTCTTCACCTTTTTTGTGTTTGTGCTGTTCTGGCTTTTTGGTGCTTTGATCTTATCGTCGATCGAGGGATGGAGCTATTTCAACGCAGTGTATTTCTGTGGACTTTGTCTCACGACAATAGGATACGGCGATTATCATCCACAGCAGCCTCTTGGCAAGGTGTTTTTCATTGTGTGGGCTATTTCCGCTGTACCGTTAATGACAATCCTCATTTCCAATATGGGCGACACGCTTTTTGTTCTTTCGGGCAAATTGGATGTGATCGCATCAAAGCTCTGTGATGCCAACACATATAAACGTCTTTTTGGCGGGCGAAAGTATTCTGCACCCGATCTGGAAAGGGATACAGAAGATTCTTCACACATTTCTAGTGTCATATGTGAATCCGGAACTACTGATACAGGCACTCTTTCAAATCCACACCAGATCAACCAAGTACGTCTCACTCTGGAAATTTCCGAGCTGTTGGACCTTCTCAAAATGCTTGTAAAAGACTGGATGGACCTGCCCGGTAAAGAGTATGACTATGAAGAATGGCAGAAACACTTGCGACACTTGAAAATGCTCGATCCCGATTCTGACGGTTTTTGGACTGGTGATATGTCACCGCTTAAGCTTCCCTTGAGAGAGTCCAACTATTTATTGTTGAAGATGATTGCGAAGATTCAGAGAGATTTGTCCCAGTTGAAAGAAGAGCAATGTCTTGCTTTTGGTGGTGGTAATATTTTGCCCAAGGAAAGCCTACAAGGTTTGTCTACAGACAATTCAGCGAAGAGTGTTCTGGAGGATGCCTCTATTAAACAGAATCAGAAGAACTAGGGGAGCTTGGCTTTCGTATATTATGTGGTCAAATCTATCTTTTTTGCTGGTATGGTTTTATATTAGACGGTTGAAGATTTAATGGAGGATCTTTGTATCTTTTTGGTTTCTTCACGTTGCTCAATTGTATATTAATCAAATCGCATCATCTTAAGAGAACAATGATCTGTTAATGATGAAAATATGTTGGTACGAAAGCGACGAAAATTAAGATGTTCAGTCTCCTGTAATCACACCTGACGATCTTTCTACTGTCTCTGTCCTTTGGTCCAAATAAATATTCAAGATCCAATGAAAGCTTTTCTTCGCCTAGACTCAATCCAATACCACTTGAAAGAAGTTTAGCCATTGAGCTTTCTCATTTTAGTATTAAATGCATCAAAAAAAGGCTTCTGGTCGGCAAAATAGGAGGTTTTCAATATGAGACATAACGCATACAGAATCTATCTACTCCTTCACCTGCAATGTTTCTCATTCAAAGATTCTTCTCTTTTAAGCAGAGAGGTATGATGAATAAGGTCAACCAAGAAGATAAGTTAAATTTTGAAGAACAGAGGTCTATTACAACGTTCCAAAGACCATTTCCCAACATGGAAATAAGAAGCGAGGCAGTTGCAATTCAATGGTTGTTGTTCTTTTCCAAAAGTCGATTCTTCGCCTCAAACACAATAACTCTTTGCCTAAAACTTGCCTGAGTCAATCTTTGAGAAAGGAGAGAATCTACAGTATGTCGATCAACCCCAAAATTGCCACTATGCATACCACGAAAGGTTATAGACAAAGTGTACTTGAAGTGTCAGTTCATGAAAGTTGGAAATATGAAGAACATATATCTAAGCTGCTACCAATATGGTAGGTGACTGTCAAGTGCAAATGGTCGTTTTGGTTTTCATTACTTGTGTTCGTTATCGGTGCAACGAAATTTACTCTTTATTTCGTTATGCTTATGGTAAATTATGTTCTTGACTAATTTGTGGGACGTTTCAGCTTGAATCATATTTTTTCTTGATCAACCAATTTTCAGCAGGAGTTATTTCTTTTAAATCGAAAAGAGTATCAAGAGGTTTTTACTTCAAGAAACCACTCAAAGATATCACAGGCGTCTTGAACTTCGTCTTCGTTGCCTACAAATTATTCATCCTCTCGTTCATCGGCATTTTCATCGTTTTGTTCTCCGTCACCGCATCAACCTCACCATACATAATTTCATAGGCCAATATTAGTTCGTATGTACACCCCAGGACTTGAGGAGCACCAAAATTTTGATTGTTTCTGGCCAAAGGGAATCTCGTTTCTTCGTCACTATTTGTCCGGGACGCAAAAGAGTGATTCGACGCCTGCTGACATGGCTGGCATACAAAGTAGCTTTTCGCTGTACGATAAAATGTGGGAGGAGACAATTATCGATCAACGTAGAGCTCGTAGAAGTCCTACTTATCCAGCTGTCGCTCCTATGTGTGTAATGTTTCGTTTCACAGCTGAGTTTTGCTCCTCTAGACGTTTTGCGTATCTCAGTATCAAAAGGGCTCGAAAGCACCCTCTAAGTTCATTCTTATATCAACTTTTGTACCGATAACGCCTCTCATAAAGCAACAATTTGATGGCGAAGATTTTAGGATGTGGAAGCTTAATCTTTTTAAACCGCTGAAGCTCGAAGCACAGATCAAGAATTATCGCGAGGTTAAGTAACTTGTTAGTGCTAAAAAGGTCATGAAATATTCCATCGTTTCGAGCAAATTGATATTTTACTCTTGAGTGTCTTCAAGTTTTTCTTAGTACTTGTTGCATGAGTTATTGGATATGACGGCCTGGAGCCTCATAGTATGACCTCAAGACACTTCTTTAATACTAAGGAGCTCTGTAAGATAATCACATCTTCACCACTTGTGTCAGGCCTCACAATAGTAGAAGCACCTTCGACAGACTCTCCAAAACCTAGGGTGACGATAACGAATATGACCATTACGATGCATGAACTAACGAGCCTCAATAACGCAGCGTGACGAAACTAACATGAACCAATAGCTGTTCTGATACGCGCTATTTAGTCCATATTTTGGAGGGGAAAACATTCTTCGAAGACTCCGCCTCGGTCCATAGTACACTGACACGACATTTGCATGCGCCGCACTTCATCCTTTTCCAGCTCACGAACACTGGCTTCTCGATCTACTTTGCTCTGCATCTATCCAAAATACTTATCGGGGCCATCACTAACTTCAACCACCACCTTACCGCCGTTACCTCCTTACCGCCGTTACCCCCTCACCGCCGCGCGACACCAAAACCTTGTCTCAAAACGTGATTTTATCAAACTCTCAAAAGTAAGCAACCCTTCGTGAAATCTGCCGGCAGGCAGCCAAATTCAAAGTCGGGATAGTGGATGGAAAGGGTGAAGTCAGCCATCACAGTATCTAAAAGTGGCACTTATACCTCAAATATTGAAGCAGGCCGGTGAGGGGGTAATGGCAGTGAGGTGGTGCTTGACGTTAATGCACCACACTTAGTCTGGTTGACCAGTGAGGGAAATTGTAACTTCAAGTCTGGTGGTATTTACTTTTGAAAACCGATACAGGCATAAAGTCGCCAAGATTCCTTCCACCAAAACTCTTCCGAATCTCTTCCCTTCTCGCGCATTTTGCAACCATTCGTTCCTAATTTTTCGCAATCGGAACGAGTGCTCAGTGCTCAGTGCGCAGTGCTCAGTGTTGCGCGCGGACTCCTATCAACTCTCTTATCTCTACCGTCGCAATGATCCGCAGAAATTATCCACCAGTCTTTTTCGGCAAGCTGCAAAAGTGTCGCCATCTATCGAGCTTGAAAGCATGCCTCGTGACCTGGCCCCGGATTTGAAACATGATCCGGTCATCTGGCAGGTGTCGAATATCTCCGTCACTTTATCTCAGCTTCAGTATGTGACCTTTACTATTATAGGCGTGGCCCTCCTTTGGCCATGGAACTGTTTTCTCAGTGCCTCCGCTTATTACAGTGAACGGTTTCTGCACACGCCTTCTTTGATGAAAACATATCTGTCCACCATGATGTCGGTATCTACAATCACTCTGACCACATATAACTATTATTTATCTCAGAAACAGACGGGTGTCGATTATAGGCACCGGATCCGGGTAGGTCTTGTCATCACCATTGTTGTTTTTATTGTCATGGCGTTTTCTTGCATCATGGAACTTTTCATAAAAATGGAAGACTACGTATTCTTTTTAGGCCTCATGGGCATGGTTCTCGTGAGTTCGATGGCCACGTGTTTAGCTCAAAACGGCACCATGGCCACCGTCAATATTTTGGGCCAAATCTATACTAATGCAGTCATGGTGGGCCAGGCAATCGCCGGAATCTTGCCCTCTATTGCTCTTATTATCTCCATCTTGGTTGTGGGCGATAAAGGCCACAAGAAAAACCCATCAAAAGATGATCAACAATACGTCGAAACGAATTTCGGCTTGTTTGTGTATTATATCACCGCCAGCTTGGTGTCCATTGCATCCATAGCACTCTTAACTCTCATGGACCGTCATCAATCGGATTCGGCTTATCGCGAGATAAATAGCATGATCTCAGAAGAGGAAGGCTCATCTGTGGGTTTAGTCGGGAACGATTTTGAACAATTCCCCGATTTTGTTCAAAAAGCTCATGTCCCATTTGGCGTGCTCTGGTCAAAACTCAAAGCCATAGTTCTGACCATTTTTCTCACGTTTGCAGTCACGCTTCTGTTCCCGGTGTTTGCGCTGATTGTGGAGTCTGTCCATACGGAGTCGCATTTCGTTCTTCTCCGCAAAAACATCTATATTCCCTTCATATATTTGGTGTGGAATCTCGGCGACTTGGTGGCCCGTATTCTCTGTGGCGCCGCTAAATCAAGGGTGCTAATCCGTAACCCCAGATCGCTTTTCCTATATTCCGTGGCGAGGTTGGTATTCATCCCCTTATTCCTCACATGTAATATCCACCCCAGCGGAAAGCCTGCCATTGTATCGTCGGATGTATGGTACATTTTACTCCAGTTTCTCTTTGGATTTTCCAACGGTCAACTTATCACCTCGTGTTTTATGATTGTGGGGGATCATTGCGATACATCGGAAGAGAAAGAAGCTGCAGGCGGCTTCACCTCGGTCTTTTTGAGTGTGGGCTTAGCGGTGGGTAGTGTGTTGAGCTACTTCTTGGTAGTAGTCGTTGACTGAGACTTTTTTGAAGGCTACTGATGCATTGGATGCTCATAGAATCGAGGCTAGCTCTAGATTGTTCGTCTTCATTGAGGTTGGCATTGACTCTGGTTTCCAGATGTTACAAATACTGGAGTATCAGGATCGATTGTTGACTTACTTTATTAAGTTCACTGCGACAAAGCATACGCTGGAGCACTCACAAGAAGATTCATCTCAAATTTGCAGCCAGGAAAACTATTACCATAGACTATGTGTTCTGCTGAGTGTTAACTGACATTCTTTGGGGTTCTGGTCGCATAATATCTACACAGTTACTCTATTTGTTTATAGATAAACGCTCTAAAAGCACCAGGCAAGAAACAAGTAACAGAAGACATGTTATGAAGAGTACCCACGCGCGACCACGAGTATAGGTGGGTACCTTTCACTACTGTCGCTATTTTATCGCTAAAACATTTACTTATATCCGGGATTTTAAGTCGTCGCTCGTCGCTATCTTTGGTTTCTCGTATGAGATTGGGGTAAACGTAAGGGTATTTTTTACAAGAGATCTTTTCAGAGATTGGCAATAAAACCATTCGAAAAAAAAACGAACAATAAACAGTCCCTAACGTCACATGGAATACGAACTTTGCGGCTGCCACTCTGACTGAAGGCGCCGTGCCGTGAAATATTTATAATCCACTCACAGCACACAGTGTAAATATCTCTGTCCAGTATTAACCTTACACTTATTCACGACGAGTGGTCACGTAATCGAACCTGTTCACATTTTACCACCCCTCTAGATCTTGCCCCGGTAGTTACTCAAGGCCGGGCTGTGCACGCGGGATCTCGAATCCCTAGGAGGAGAGAAAGATAGAACGATTTTGTACAGACTGAACCCACGCACCCAAATCAGGCTGGCCTCATTATCCTCGAAGAAGCACTGGTATTCAAAACATTTAATCTCGATGAGATCATTAATCATTCATCTCATAACCATGAGTGTAATTCCCACTGAATCGACTTTTTATGGTACACAACTATTGTTACACGATTTTTTACATGAGCAGTTATCTCCTTTAGCGATTTGAGTATGTAGTTAAACAGGCTCTGAGACGTCTAGTTTTGAGATTCCTAGCACTGGTAGCCTCATAGAGGAAACTTTTACCTTTCGTCGTCATCGAAACTTCTTCCTCACAAATGGATCTCTTAGAACTGAGTAGCCACCGAAGTAGTGATGGATGCTTCCACTATAGTCTATTCTCGCTATAGGGGAAGCTATTTTCTTGACAACCGGCCTTGCAACGAAGGAGCACCCAGGAATGTGAGCAGAATTCAAGTTTATCTGTACCACTTCCACCCGAAACTTGTGTGAGTTTTCTCGATACAAGCAATAGCATCAGCTCACCCAGACACTTCCTTTAATGTATCTATGTACACTAAGACTAGGTATCGCTTAAAGCTCAATCTTTGATACAGGGCTCTCATCTTCTCTCTTCTTCTGAAGTATCGACTTCTGCCCTTATAGACTTGAATCAACTGACATGTCTCTGAATTTTTGGATTTCATGATTTCATGATTTCATGCTCACCCAAGTATTCTATGATCTTGTTCAACGTAGTAATGTATGTGATCGAGGCCTTCGATTGTCTGGTCACTGTTATCATCACCTCTGAGACTTACTTGTCATCCTCTATCTAGAGTCGCTTAGTTGCACGCTATTTGCATGTCCTGAGTTTCGAGCGACATTTTGGCTCCGATCAGTTGAAGATATCTGTCTGTGCCAATTGATTCTTTAATGTCACTCAATCTATAAAGCTTCTTTATCCCTGCGTCAAGCTTTCCTTTTTCTCCAATCGATCCAGGTACTTCTGTAGATTCTCAATTCCCAAGTCATGCCTGTATGATGCCAGTAATGGTGGGTAAAATATTTTGTTACATCGTTCCAGATATTCGTACCCCACCTGATTACCTGGGAAGAAGGCCTAGGACTGAAGAATTCTTGACCCCTTTGCGCGTTAAATGAACATCTACAATTCCGCATAGCTATTTCTGAATTGTTTTACGATGTTCTTCGGCCGCAGTCTCACCTCCTCCCGAAGTTTTGCAGCCATATTTCCCATATTCTAAATTCGTTATACGCAACAGTACCGAAAGGAGCGAGAGAAAAACCAGCGCTTCTCGATTTTTGCATAGAAATATCCACCAACTTGATCGGCTAAACCCGAAGCAACGACCGACAAATGAGGAAATTTCTTATATTCAAGTCCCCTCTAGCGAGAATAGACTGAAAACCACCCCCACTAGTGATCGTCGCTACAAATAAGTGGGTAAAACCCACAAGATTCCTCGGGCACTTCTCTAAGTAGAGAAAAGGTAGCAAAATTAGCGAAAGAAGCGACGATTCACAACACGAAACCACTACCGGCCGTTCAAATAAACCCTCGTATTTTTGTGGGGGTTCGCGCTAAAATCGGCAACCAAAAAATGGAGGCTGCAAATTTCAAAAACTAAATAAAGCTGCTGCCGCCTGCGTGAGCCGCGCCTCAAACTCCGCACGCTGAATTCCGAAACCCGATCGACCTGATTCACACCCCATTTGAACTCACCGTCTGTTTACCACAATTGAAACGATTTCAGCTCCAAAGAATTCACGACCCCTCATATTTACTGAATTTACAACTAGTTCCCTAGCATGTCTTTTTGGTCGGAAAATAAAGACACCTTCAAGTCGGCGGGAATCGCTACAGCTAAGGGTATTGGTAGTGGCACAAAGGCGCTCTCGAAAGCTGGATACAATTCGTTGAAGAACCAAGACTCGTCCAAAAAAGGACCTGGATCCAATTCTGATCGACAAATTCTGCCACAGTTCTCTGGTGCCTCGACTCCGCTCATGAACAAGGAGCAATTATTATCGTTGCCCGCACCGCCAAGACGAACTGTTCCCGCCAGTGGTGTGTCCAGTAGAAGCAGTGTTTCCCTCACCTCTACCACTGGTGCCCAAAGAAACTTCACAGATACACCCCAGCCACAAAACCAACAAGCGAATATTTCGCAGCCGCTGCAGAATCCTACTCTTCAAGCCCAGCAAACCCTGGAACGTGCACCGCCTCAATACCCTTCACAACAACAACAACAACAACAACAACAACAACAACAACAACAACAACAACAACAACAACAACAACAACAACAACAACAACAACAACAACAACAACAACAACAACAAGATCAGATACCAGTGCCATTGCCATTGCCATTGCCTGCGAGAACATGTACAATTCCGGTGGCTGTTAATGACGACCAAGCCACTCAACAGCGTGTTGAAGTAAATGCCCCACATTCTGTGCTCCATCGTGACTATTCTCAACGAGCTCCTATGGCACCACCAGGTCAACCATCTGGTGCTGCGCAAAATTATAACGGACCTTCGGTAGTTCCAGCACAGCAGCAAACTCAGGAGACATTTCATGACTCGATCCAAGGCCCAAATCTCCAAGAACGAAAGCCTGCAGCTTCTAAGCCTGTTCCAGATGCTACAATGTTTGCTCCCCCGCCTGTTCGCAAGGAACGGGATATTGCTCCACAACCTGTCGTGTCTCACCTTGGATCAATCGCTTCAAATCTGCCAGTCTCTGCGGGTGCTCCTCCTCCGGCTCTACCTGCGAGAACTGGGTCGTCAGCAGGGTCCACACCTGCAAGCAGTGCTATATACAGCAGCACAGACCAAGCAGAGCTCACTTCTGCTCCACCCAGCTACACAGAAACATCCAAAGATTCTAACGGTGAACCTCCTGCTAGAGCTGCTACAAGTACTAATACAGGAACCAAACCTACGCGTATACCAGTTCGTTATGTCGAAATTGACGCCTCGAAATTTGGCCCTCCTCCTCCAAGAAGAGTGGATGCTTCTTCAAGAACGACGTCTCGAAGTGAGCCTGCTGCCCCTTCTAGTAGAGGCCCCGTTCCTCCACCACCGCCGCCTAGAATGTCCTCCGCAAGCAGCACAGCATCTCTTCCGGCGCCATCTCCAAAAGTAGAGGAACCACAAGCAAAACCGAAGAAGACACCTCCCCCAAAACCCGCTAAACTCCAACAAAATGGGAAGGTTCCTAGCGGCTCTCAAAAACCTTCAGAAAACATGGAATCCGAAAAAGTTTCAGTGAGCCCGTTGAGAAACCCAGACTTCTTGCCAACAACACCAAACTTTGCAGCCGAAATTGCCAATCTTAAGCTCAAGAAAGTGAGCACAAACAAATCAGAGGTCGGTCAAAATGAAGAGCTTCTCAGTAGCACATCGAACCAACAAACTCGAGGTGGTTCCATCGTCACTCATGACTCAAGGCCAGAACCAGAAAACTCATCGAAAGACGAGCAACCGAAAAACGAGGAAACGAGGGTCCAAGAAAAACCCCAAAAGCCGGCAAAACCGCCAAAGCCAGGGAAACCCTCTAAGTTCGTGGTCAAAACTTCAAATGCGGTTTCTCAACCTGACGAGGATACATCCAATGATGCTGGGAAACGTCCTCCACCCAAGCCTTCACACAAGCCGTCAGTTTTGTTGAAGAACCAGAATTCGACGAAGGTTTCATCAAATGCAAAACCAGAGAATGGAGTTCCTCAACACCCCAGCCCAAAGCCGCTTGTATTGCCTTTCAGAGTTGAGCACAGGCCTCATTCGACTGGCTTTCCTTTCTCGCGGGTACCGCTTAAGGAGCAGTATGTGGGTCAGTTTAATGAGTCAGATACACCCATTTCTGAGTCTGCAACACACCTAAATTCAGAATCTGGAACGTCTGGCCCAAACAGTGTTGCTGGTCTCAAGAATAAGTTTGAAAGACCAAATGATGAAGCAAATAACGAACAGCACACGAAAGCAGCTCCTCTTGTTGTTCCATTCAGCGTGGAACCCAGGGCCCCTACACATCGCTTGCCTGGTTTCAGGGTTCCTGTCAGGGGTCAACATGATTCTGCAAGTGAAAAACCAGTGAATGGGTCAAGACCGTCTGTTCCTTCTGCGCCACCATCCAGGAATTCTCGAGGCAACTTGAAAGCGCAGTCTACTTCTCCAACTCCACCACCACCTCCTCCTCCTCCACCTGCTAGAAACTATGCTCGCCCAGCAGAACCATTGCCTACGAAACCACCAATGCATCCGTCAGTGGACTTGGATCTTTCTTCAGGCTGGTATGCCAATACTTCAGGGCCTCTTGAACTACCTGCTGATATTGTCGGTCTCAATTACTCTACCAGCCTTCAGACCTCGTTCAAGACAGTTCCCGGTGAATCTGTTCAGGAAAGCACACGATTGATAGACGTCAGGTTCAAGGATTTATCTAAAATGGTCATGAAAATAAGATGGACAAATAACGACTTCAATGACGCAACACTGGAAGTTGTTGACTACACACCGTCTCCTATTGAGTACAACCGGCCTTCGAAGAAACAATTGGAAGAGGCCAGTGCCAAATTCGGCGATTACATTACTGCCTGGTGTCTTCGCAAGGAAGGACAGAAGGTTGGAAGTGGGGAGTGTTGGGATCTAGCCAGAGATGCGCTTGCTAAAGGATGTGGAAAGCATGCGTTTGTGTCGCAATACTATCATCATGGGTACCCGATATTGGTACTCAAAGGAGACTCTTTGGGACCCACTGTTTCCAGAGGTCCTGAGGATGAGGTGAAACCAGGCGATATTTTGCAGTTCAAGCTGGCCACGATCCACAATAAGAGTACAGGTGTGACACAAACAGTCGGGAGCCCGGATCATACCGCAGTTGTTTATGAAAAGGTCGAAGGCACTCTAAAGGTTTTGGAGCAAAACGTCCAGGGGATGAAAGTGGTCATGAAAGGAGAGTACATCTTGAGTAACTTGGTCGATGGCTCGGTTACAGTGTATAGGCCTGTTCCAGCGGAGTGGGCTCAATGAGTACACGCTGTGTATGAAAAGGAGGAATCGAAAAAGACAAAAATCAAGAAAAGAATACGAAAAAAAGAAAAACATAAAAAAAAAACTGTCTTGTCTTGTTGGAACTTCATCGCTCACGTTGTCAATGCCAATTCTTTGATTGGTGATGTTGACGGGTGCATTTTTGGACCTGCCTGCACATTCTTGAATCTGCAGATGTCAGTCTCGCACCATACTGTAGGAAGCGAGATGAGCTCTAATCGATCTTGATGTTCCAACATATTTCATAAATAACTCGATCATACTTTGCAATGGCTTCTGGAGAACTACATGCTCCTGCACTTTCTACTCCTCAAGATAACTCTGCTTTCACATATGCGAAGGTCAACAAAGCGGAGATAAGGAGAACACATCTACAGCTTGATGAAGGGGAAGATTACGTGAAAAAGATTTACGAGTACTATTCTCTCGATGAATTAGCACAGTTTCTCGGTCAAACGGAGGCGGATTCCAATGGTCAAGATATGAAAAAATACAATCGAGTCACAATGCAATTTCCAGACCTGTTGATTTGTGATTCGGCGACGATTGTTCATGAGCTCCAAAGAAAACTCGACTTGAACAGTTTCGAGGGCACAGACTCATTTTTAAATGGGGTTCAGACAGAAGCAGAATGCAACAAGAATTGTCCGGATACATGCTCGAGCAAGAAGTCTGCAGCATTACCAGAAATTCCGGAAATCCCTAAAAACCATCCACAGAGGTTATGGATCTTGGCCGACACGTCTTATTCGGCATGTTGCATAGATGAAGTGGCAGCTCAACACGTAAATTCCGATTTGGTGGTACATTTCGGGGATGCGTGTCTAAATCCAGTAGCTTCTTTACCTTCGGCGTATGTTTTTGGGAAACCAAAGCTAGATCTAGATTCTTTGGTTGCAAAGTTTATGAGCCGATACTCTTTGGACTCATTTCGAGAACAACTGATCGTGCTTATGGCCGATGCCCCGCACACATATCTTTTGGAAGAGTTGGCTCAAAGACTCGAACAGTATAAACTAATAGTCACTGACTTGACGCTTTCGGATCCACTTTCCCATATTATAGGATACCAACCGCAGGTGTGCGAAGACAATAACTTGAGGACTCTAGGAAGAGTTTTCAAAGGCTTAGAAGTGGAAGAAAATGACGACTCTATTCTTGGCGAGTGTGAGCTATTTCATATTGGGCTCCCGGAAGCGCCTCGTCTCTTACAATTGACCACCAAATTCTCGTCAGTAACGGCTTTCCACAATAACGAAATCGCTCAAGGACCGTTTCCAAACTTGATGCGTCGATACCGTTATATGCATATGGCAAGGGCCGCCGGAACAGTGGGGATTCTCGTAAATACCCTCTCGCTAGCTAATACGAAATCTTTGGTGAACCTGCTTGCAAGGAAAATCAAGGATGCGGGCAAAAAGCATTATATTTTCGTGGTGGGTAAGCCCAATGTGGCGAAGTTGGCGAATTTTGAAGCCGTGGACATGTGGTGTGTCCTTGGGTGTGATCACCAGGGAATCATCCTTGATCAGACCAGCGAATACTTCAAGCCTATCGTGACACCATACGAATTGATTCTAGCCATTGGCGACGACTTTACATGGACAGGCAAATGGGTTACGGACTTCCGAAACGTTTTACTGGAAATCGGAGAAGAGGACGAGAAAGAAACGAAAGCTTCGGCAGATTTTGCTCAAGAAAATGAAAGTGACGAGGAGCCAGAATTTAATCCAGTCACAGGCCAATACACTAGTACTGCAAGACCTTTGCGGAGGCTCCAGCATTTACGTGTCACCATGAACGAGGCAGAGGAAGTGTCGAGAAATGATTCTTCAAACTCTACTTCAAATGCTTCTTTAAATGCTTCTTCTCGTGCCATTATCCAGAAACCGTCTGGTGCAGTGGCTCTTCGTGGGACCGTTTCAACGTCTGCGGCGCATCTTCAAACGAGACAATGGACTGGTTTGGGTAGTGACTGGACTGAAGATGTGGATGCGGATGGTGCTGATGTTATGGAAGGTACCAGTGGAATAGCTCGGGGGTACGAGTTTGATGTTGCAAACCAGCAGTCCTAAGAGTGTGAGGTGGTGAGGGTTTTTGAGGGGTCTTATGCATCAATTGATATTTTACCTCGTGCTTTTACATGTATTTCCTTGTTTTGCTTTTTACTGTTTCTTTCTTAAGCATCAAGTTGTAACATGGTAATGCTTTGCATGAACACCTTTGAAGACCGACCTGGGCAGTGCTCTCATACATTTGAGCTTTAGCTTATTTGATTGAACGAGTGAATCAATCGAAAGCTTTTGAAGTATTTTTTATAATTCGATAGGTCGCACGGGTCTTAGATGTTATCGAGTATTTAGAATATGACGGATATCATAGAATGAATGTGAGGAGTTTCGAATTGAGCAAAAACTGATTCTCTAAATACCTTGACAGAGAGAAACGGGTCACATAAACGTTAGTTCGATTTGGTTAAAACGAAATTCTACTCACCGGCAAGACCACCGACATTTTTGGCAGGTACTGCGACGATTTTAGTTTCCGGAGCATTCCCTTAACGTACTTCCGGCGCAAGGAGACAATTAAGAGGACCTGAGTAATACCTCTCTGCTTTATACAGCAGATCTGGCTCCTACAAACTTAATAGAGCAAAAGCGATTTCCAGACAAGCTCCAATCAAGTCCGCAACCGCATTGGTTCATAAAAACTTACCGTGTGTCTCAACATTCAACAAAAGCTTTGGATCGGCCCCAAAAGAGTGACATTGGTCGGTCGGAATTAGTCTAGGAATAGTACTGGGCCGTATGAGGAAATAAGTCTAGCTCTACATGTGCACGAAAATTGTTGAGTCGGAAACTAGTATACGTCTGGCGTACTCATTGAAAAAACTCGTTGAGCTACTCGTTGGCAATAATGATATTGTAGTGAGTTCCGCGAAAGATGTTCCTAATAGAAGAAATCAATGAAAATTAGGATCACTGGCTCTGGGATCCAGGCAAGGTGAAAAGAAATGTGAAGTGAGGTGTGGGTGTGTGAACTATGTGTATTTGTGACGTACACCTCCAGCAGTATTGTCATGGTCTTGATGGCTGCCCTGGAATATTCTAACAAATCGAGCCCGCATGTCTGTTAAAAAATTTCAAGCCCTATCGAAACCAACAAATCAACATGAAACAGCTCTCAAACAATGTAATTGCGCCAAATTGTAGTGGTTCCTAAACTGGTCAAACACAGTAAGCCCAGCCTCAAGCACACTGGAATGCGCAGCAGACCCTGTTAACTTCATACATCGATTAGCTGCGCACTTGTTCCGGGAACGGCAGTTTTTGGCAGTGGCCGCAGTCGATTAGAGACGAATCCCCGCTACTGTGCAGGCGCTTGCGTATGTTTGCAGACGAGTACAAGCTGAGCCTCCAAGAAACCGCGGTGTTTTTCCGTTTCACGATCTCTTTCCATCTGTTCCGGTCTGTTCATTTTGTTTCTCACAGATCGGTGGAATAATGGGCTTTGAGAAAACACTTGGCCGGTGATCCCTTATTTCCTTGCTGCCGGTCTCTCTCCTTTATTTGTTATCTTTTCTTTGTATCTTTCCTTTTCTCTTTCCTACCTTTTTTTGACATCTTCGCTCAATTATCACAAACCATGCCCATCCAATACCCATTCAGCGTGGACTCCATGGTGCAACTGTTCGTGCAACACCGAAACTGGGTGTCTGGTGCTCTTCTAGTTCTAGCGTACGTAACACCGGCCTTTTTTCATCTTTTTTTTTTTTTTTTTTTTCCCTTCCTCATCTGTTTCTTGTACTAACTTATAAACCAGTGTTTTACGGGGCTGCAAAATCTATGGGTTGCTAGCATACTCGATTTACTTATGCATTGAGGCTTATGTCGACTTCAACAGAAAGTCCAAACTACCAAATGGAGCCTTTGCCGGATTGGGCGAAAAAGATGTGGCTTTAGTGACTGGCGGACTGGGTGGTTTAGGTTTGGCGATTGTTTCTACCTTACTTGACAAGTATGGTTTACTGAGGGTGTATATTTTGGATGTTGTCGAGCCCAAAAAAGATTTGGGTGACCGTGTGCAATATATTCGTTGTGATTTGAGTTTCTCCAGCGACGTTGACTCGGCAATTGAGCGTGTTTTAGTCGAATGTGACACCAAAGGCAGCTCATTGAGCGTATTGGTTAATAATGCAGGCATCCGGATGAGTGGTCCGTTGCTTTCGATGAAACCACCCGCAATTCAGAAGGTTTTCGATATCAATACCTTCGCCGCGGTCCGGATCTTGCAACATGTAATATCTCAGCATATCGAAAAGCATTGTTCGCGTCGATTATCGGTGGTTACTGTTTCGTCGGTTCTTGGGGCTTTTGGTGCTCGGAACGTTCTGGCATATTCGGCGTCCAAAGCAGCAGCGACGCAATTTCACGAGGTTTTGGCCCAGGAATTGAAGGATCACGATAGTATTCGAATGCTTCTTGTCACACCTGGACAGTTGACCACGGAAATGTTCCAAGATCTCGAACCAAGCAGGCCATTTGTGGCCCCTTTGGTGGACCATACGGCGTTGGCCCGGGCCATACTCGAGAAGGTTAACACTGGCGAAATCGGCATTATGTGTGAACCGTTTTACTCGCATTTTGGGTACTTGATGAAGGTGTTGCCCTGGAGCATGCAACTAATGACAAGAAGGTTTACGAAAATGGACGACAGTATAAAGAGCCAGGAAGAGGAGAGATAAGGAAGAGGAAAACATGTGTATGAAGTATATTAAGTGTACGAGCTATGGGGAGTAATCTTTGTGCTACCTGTAAGGGACTTGTAACTATAGTATGCCTTTCAAAATTCACCAGTTGAATACCAAGTCTAGTGCACTAATTAATGGCTGCAACCCTTGAGGTTTTGGTCTCAGAGTACAGTTTGTTGCACAAACGCCAATTTCTTACATTTCTTCTTGATCTTTTTTTCAATAAATTAATGATCTTTTTCCTTTCTCCGATGGTCTGTTTCATTCACTCCTCTTCAATAGATCAACATGCCACCGGTACCTACTACGATATATTCACCTAAGTAGCACACGCCATCGTAAAAGCACACCATTTTCGCTGCCTGCTGCTTATTGCGATTTCTTCTGCAACAACTCCTGGAACACATTTTTTGTGGCTTCCTCGTTCAAAAATCCAAAAGCATCAAACATCTTGCTGAAGGGAATGTTCGCCTTGATAGCACCATTGAAGTTATCGTTCAACACCACCTTGACCTCGTATATCGGGTCAAAAGGCTTTGTCAGCGCGTAAATCGACACCTTGTCGTTGGGCCCCTTCTTTCCGACATACTTATTATTCTTGTATTTACCTGCGTTTGTAAGGTAGTACAACACCGCAGATACCAAGCCGTACGTCATTATCATAGCAAGGATTATATAGTAGCTGTCCTTAAAAGAGACCTTTTTTTCCAAAAGATAAAGGCCCCCAGCGATGGCCACGGTGATTAATCCAAGGCCGAGTTTGATATCGGTAAGCGTGAACGATTCTTCGTAACCCAACTGCTTGAAAACATCTGGAAGAGCCGTGTCCACAGCAGTGCGCAATTCCACCACTGAGCTGGATTAGTTAGAGAATATCCAGGCGAAAACGATCAAAGATGGCATTTACATACTTCAAGTTAACTTTCTTTCCCATGTTCAATTAATGGATGAAGAATATGAGTAGGTGTTCGTTTTCGCGCATAGAGTAGATATGCGTGGGGAAACCCGTCCCAGGTGGATCGTGTCAAGAGACAGGTCAGGATCTACAAGGGAAGGAAATAAATAATTATACCTAGAAGAAAATCCCAAAGAAAATCCAAGAAAACAGAGTGATGAATAAATTCAGACCGCATCAAATTTGCCCATCGAGGCCCAGGCTTTCAGGTCTGATTCAAGTAATTCGAGGCCATTGAATTTTGTCAAATGGTCATTTTTTGATGTGATTCCAGAAGTGCCCTATTTCAGAGTCTCCCTCACTCGCGGTGCTTTGGCCACATGGGATTGGCCCAACGCGTAAGGATTTTCGTAATTTCCTGACCAACGTTTTACACAAAAAAAGTTAGATATAAACATGTATCACCACCTCGTCAAGTCTTTACCTGAGCACTTTTTTATAGATTCTTTACATAGCCTGCGTTCATTTTTCTTCCAAGTCATTGTTCAGGTAACTATCTCAAATGACTTGCTGCTCCACACGAACGTCTCACGACGAGAGCAAAATAAACTTCTTTTTCTTCTTTCTCTTTCCGTTTGGATTTTCCGCCTCCTGTCTCGCAATTTCCTCTCGTGCCTTGCGTATCATTTCTTCGGCATCCCAATCGTCGTCATCGAGGCCATTGGCGTTCTTTTTCTCTGCCTTTGGAATTGGCATACCCCAAACAGACTTCTCCAAGCGCGGTGCAGCATGCTCACCGTCTGACCCGTCAACACTATTGCCACTCGAAGTAATAGCATGAGAATCCCCTGATAAAGCGGGAAGATCTCGATGATCGGTGATGGTTAAACTTCCAAACAGAGCCAGTTGCATCCACGACTCTGGGTCGTGAATATAGGGGGACCGGCCATGACCGCTATTTTCCTGCTCGATGTATTCTCTGGCTCTTCTTTCCTCCTCCTTGATGGCACGCTGTCTATCCAGCTCCTCCTTCTTCAACTTTTTCGCCGACGTTTTCGTCCGCTTTTGCAAGCTCGTCTTGAAAGTCTCCCACACCTCTTTGGAGATGTATTCATTGTTCTGCCAATTGCACTCGAGAAACCCAATTGACGTACCCAGAGGCAAGTGCAGGAGATACTTGTACTTTGAGGAAACTGTTTCTGAATCTAGTTCCTCGTAGGTGATGTTCTCCACCTTAGCTATTACCGAAATCGGCAACTGGGTATAGTCCAGATTATAGGTTGTTTTCAAAACCTTCATATCAAGCGGAGAAAGGACAAACGTCGTAGAAGACTTGAACCCGGTTTGGAAGTAATAGAACACCTGTTGCCTGGTGTCTGGTAAAGTGCCAGATACAGTGCCAGATACAGTGCCAGATACAGTGTCTGGTACAGTCTTTGCGTCATTTTTCGCTTCGCCTTGCTCTGTTTCGGAAGCAAACTTCTTGGCCCATTCCAGAATATCCTTGTCTATCGACTGGAGGGCAAGATTGTGGAATTTCCCGTCATCTTGATAAACCTCCTTGTCGTGGTCAAGAGCCCTCTTGATTTCCTCCCTCTCTAGCTCGTACATTTGCACTAGATAGCCGAAATCGCCCTTGAAAAAGCGCAGATATTGGCTGAGGTCGGGCTCCGTCTGATTGGCCCATGGAAATGTCTCTTGGGATGTGCTTTCGTGAAGCCATCTTGGAACAGGTACAATGCTATCTGCAGTCCTGGTCATGAGCGATAGCACCACTTCGTCGCCAACTTTGGGGATCTCGAATCGCTCATCCACGTTATCTATTTGTACTGGTTTGACATCATGCTTGCGGATTATCGACCCGCACAAGGGACAATCGTTGTATTTTTCCACAACGGCTTTGTTTTCCTTTTTCATGTTTGTCGGAACCTCGCTCTCAAGTAGAGATAGGAGGCATGTCAAGCATAGAATATGGCCACATGACGTCACCATTCGGGGCGCCACCAAATCCTCAGAAAGACAAATTGGACATGCATTGCCCTTGGGCACGATGATCCGGATAATATCCTTGGTGTCCACGGGGATATTTGGATCGATTTGTTGCGCTTTATATTGTTTTCGATAATCAACGACAAACTTGTAGTTGACATTAATGAAACGCATACCATGCAAAAAAAGCCTTTTCTTATTCCCACGAGATCTGTTGGAAGAGAAGCGGCGAGGCTTGTGGTGATTCTGATGATATTCCGGCAGGTCTCGGTACAGCAGAAAATCCAAAAGGTGATTTATCGAGATCTGGTTTTTACGTGAGCTTCCGTTGGTGAATTTCTTATTGGCTTTCACTTGGCGTTCCAAATGTTCCTGAAAATCATCGTGCCTGTTGATTTCGGGAAGTGTTTTTTTGTTTTTGCTCTTGGCATTGTCTCTGCCCTCGAGGTTAATGTTGCTCATGTTAGAGAAAGCGACTGGAGCATATTGGGGCGTTGCCTCCCGTGTATGCAAAGTGTTTTGATTGGTTTGTATGAAAACGGGTCAGTGAGATCTATTTTCGGGGTTGTCTTGTTGACGCTCAATGAAGAAAACCTAGGTGTTGCCGACGAAATTATGTAAATTGTCGGGCTTCGGATCTCGCCCTACTGAGTGTAACCTATTTTGGTGCACCAGTGCGGAAGCGTGGCTAAATCCTACTGGTGTGCTAATATTTGGTGTGTGCAGGCGTGTGTCTTTGGGCATAGGAGAAGGGCTAATGGGACGATTGCCATCCGCCAGTAAATAGCGTTGCGCGAGTGTATTAATCGTTGAATAGTTAGACAGCAATTTTAGTATCGCTATTCTGCGGTCTCGATATGGACGAATAGTATTGTTACCATCCATATATTTTGCAGAATATAGTAAAACTAGATAACCATATATAACGGGAGAAATTTGTGATACACATTGGCTAAATGCGAGGGACCCATATAACTTTTCAAGATGGCGTTGAAAGAGAAGATGTAATTTCGATCACCTGATACAATAAAGTAACTCTAGTCCTATTAACGCTTTAGCAGGTACTTAGGCGCCTTGAGGAGGAGTGTCCCCAATTATGGTCTAGCGAAGTTGTAAGATGTGCTAGGCACATTTTGAATCTGCAAAAGATCCTTGAATTGAGAGACACCACTGGCGTTGAATTCCTGGTAGTTTGCCAGTGAAATATAGATAGTGACCCAGAGGAAGAGATCACGACTCTTTCTCGACTAGCAAACTCAATGTGATTTGAGTGTGCTTTCAAATGATCTGGAAATCATGACCAATGAGGAGGAAGAAGAGGCTGCCGAGTTCGCACTGCCACAGTTATAAAGAAATCTGATTAGCCTGGTGTTTTGATTAAGTGACTTTGCTTTGTTACCTTCACGAAAGCAGGTTAGTAATTCATGCCAAGCAGCTAACCAGGATGAAACTTTCTTTCAAGAAATATTAAGCTATGTTTGTCTATCAGAAGATGGGTTACGTTAGGCTGAAATGGGAATCACCCACCCAAACTATCCAGTCAGTCGGGATTCAAAAATCTGCTGATTTTTCAGGTCATATTTTGTGATTTTATGCCATAATTATAGTAACATTAATTTTACTATTAATTGATCACGATTCCGGCACCCATTTTAATAGTATAAAAATATAGTAAAAAAGTAGCGCTTTGAAAACAACTCGCAACATTGGTTTCCTGCGGCCTCCACCTCCGTCCCCAGAACTATTGCAAGTGAAAGCAAATTTTAAAAAAAGGCATAGCGCTGGGGAAATTTTAGAATCACGAATATTACCAAAAAACTTTTTAACACCGCAAAAAGCAAAACCTTTTGTTCTGAATACACTCCATTGACAAAACAAAACTTTTGCCAAAAATTACAAATTCACATCTCTAAAATTTGCCTGAACACGACGGGCTGCAAATCGGGCCTCACCCCTTTGTTCCTACTT
The DNA here is from genome assembly GCA_030583235.1 of Metschnikowia lunata. Lineage (NCBI taxonomy): Eukaryota > Fungi > Ascomycota > Pichiomycetes > Serinales > Metschnikowiaceae > Metschnikowia > Metschnikowia lunata. The sequence goes on along the minus strand of JAJMHP010000028.1, from coordinate 162,831 downwards.
TCCTTCAGTCCCCGGCTTTTTTTCACTCTCGGTCACGTGCAACGCCAAGACGCCGCGCTGGTCCTAGTGCACTCGGCTGTATCTTGAGCGAGTCCCAAAAACGGAACGACGTGCCTGCAACGCCTCCCATTGCAAAGCGAAAAAACCGACTTATCAGCATTTATCACTCTGTTGAAAACACCGATTTTTTTTCTTATTTACACTGAAATTTTTCGGAATCATTTTTCCGTGTGTATGCTGTCAAATAACCTGAGGGCTTTGACGGAGGGACTTCCCTCACTTCCGCCTGCTTATGAGGATAATCTGCCTATTTCTCGAGTTTCACTGGACCAAGCCGATCTACAGCCGCTAGAACAATTTGAGATCGATGAAGACGAGGTATACGAGCCGGCGAAACGAGCCTCTCTTTTGGAAAGATTGACGTTTCGGTCTAAGCGCGCTCTTTACATGGTCAGGGACCGATTTATAACGCCATTTGTTCTACTTCTGGCGCCGCTTTTGCACGGTTACAAATTTGTTACCACGCGTTATGAGCAGGCAATACTAAAGCTCGGGAACCCTCTAGTGGTTAAAAGATTGCTTTATGTCGTTGCAATCGTTGTCATCATGTATGCTGTACCCATGGGTGCCAATAACGACGGCGTTAATGGTGCCAGTGGAGGCGCATTTTCGAGTGGCAAGTTTTACGACGTGGACAAGCTTGCCGATACCTTGACACTGTTCATATCTGCTAGTACACTCAAGGAAAACACGGAGTATTTATCGTCGATGCCACATTTCGCTGGCTCCACGGGCGACTTGGCGTTGGCAAGGTACGTGGAGAGTTACTTCTCGTTTAACGGAATAAATATGATCAATTTCGAGGAATTGAACAGTTTTCTTAATTTTCCCAAACGAGATGGCACCTATCTCAAACTTGATGACGGGTCATTTGAGGCCACACTTTACGAGAACAACGGAGAACAAATGCAAGACTTAGCATTCAACCCAAATTCTCCCAGTTCAGAGGGCGAGATTCACGCCCATTATATCTACGCTGGCGAAGGTTCAGACGCTGAAATAGCCGAACTTCACCAAAAAGGAATAGATATCAAGGATTCTGTACTTTTGATCAAGTATGGAGGTAAGACTCCCGAAGCCAACAAAGTTGCAGCGGCACATAGATTCGGGGCCAAGGCTGTCATCTTCATCACGCCTAAAGTGAACTGGGCCGGCTCAGATCACGAAGATGCCATTCAAAAAACAAACGTGGGCCTCACTAGATATAGCCCTGGCGACGTGCTTACACCTGGCTGGTCGTCTCAAAATAGTCACGCAACCAGATTATCATGGGAAAAATCTGTGGTGACAGCAAAAATTCCCTGCATACCCATATCACACAAAGATGGCGAACAACTCTTGATAAAGCTTAGTAATCGAGGCTTTCAATACAAAGATAAGTTTTGGTCTGGTGACAAGTCCAACAGTGAAAAGATCAGACTACGAATCATCCAGGAAGAAAGGAAAACGCATCTGATCTGGAATGTAGTGGGATCAATCAGCGGAAGAGAGCAAGCAGATAAGGGGATCATTTTCGGTGCTTCGAGAGATTCAGTGGGCATTGGTGCTTCCACTTCTGCAAGCTCTACTGCAGTATTACTTGAACTCGTGAAAGCATTTACATCGTTGCAAAGACGGTTTGACTGGTCACCTTCCAGATCAATCTACTTCATTTCTTTCGATGCATCAGAATACAATTTGGCAGGCTCCACCGAATGGGTCGAGAGTAAAAAGAAGCAACTCGAGGCGGAAGGGTATACCTACATCGAGATCGGCGATGTCCATGTTGGCGATCTTTTGAGCTTGACGGCAAATCCGTTGTTGCATAACCTATTAAAAGACGAGTTGAAGAAAGTCGAAATACCACGCACAAAGGAAATCGCAAGCCCCAAAGTTTCTCTTTACGATCTTTTCAAAGAGCAGAATAAAGGAAGCGACAAAATTTCCAGTAACTTTTTGCAAAGCAAAAATTACCTTCCCTTTGTGAACATCGTCAATGTCCCGTCGATGGATATTGGATTTCGCAACGAGGACACACCTCGGCTGTCTTGCTTGGACTCATTTTCAAACTTTGAAAAAGAACTCGATCTGCTGATGCAACATCATGTGGCTATCCTGGAGCTCCTTGCAAGAATTGGCTTGCGGTTGGCTGAGGAACCCTTAATTCCATATGATTTCAACGTCTTGGCAGAAACGCTAAAGGATTATAAAAATGATTTGGAACGGTTCGTTCGGGATATTATTGCGGAGATAAAATCAGATGTTATTCCGCAAATACATTATGATTCATTGCGGCGTGGTCTTGATCACTTGACGGAGGGAGCGCTTGCTATTGAGGGTTTCCGAAGGGATTGGGCTGCCTTTATTCAAAGTTCTTCATCTTTAGAACCCGTGATGTTGGCGGCAACAAGACGTGCTGCTAATGAGAATATGGTGAAATTCAATGAAGTCTTTTTGGCAAGAGGTGGTATTCCCGACCGGGCGGGGTACATCAACTTTCTCTTTGGGGTGCCTTATGACGCGCCCGATCGCAAAGACGAGACCTACGACTGGTCATCGTTTCCCATGGTGCGTGATTTTGCAATGCAAGGGCAATTCGGAAAAGCCCAGTTTGAAATCACCCGGATCTCGGAGTTGCTTGATGCAGCGTCGCGAGTGCTCTTGGCATTGTAGAAAGACTGTTTTCTGGAGGGGGCGGTGTTCTTGGTCTTCATCTTGATCTTGACAAGACTAAAGTACAACCAAGTGTACACTAAGCAGGGCAATGGAGGAAGGTGTATTTTCTCAGTTCAGACGTTTTAAGGGCAGAAAGACTACATTTGGGGCTTTCGTCTGCATAGGCTAGGCTTATACACAACATGCCTTTGTCTTTGTGTTTCATCTTTGCAAAGTCAATACAAGGGTTGTTGCAAGAAGTAAGTAGCAAAGAATTAACAGAATCACCTTTTTTTTTTCTCTTTTCTTCTTCTTGAATCCGTCGTGGTTTCGCACAGCTTCCCAATAATGTACAAGCACTGGCTCCAGATGTGAGCCAGTCGCTCGCACAAAAGAAGCTGGAATCCCCCAGCTGATCGCGAGATTTGGCCTATTTTAGAGACCCCAAAATCCACACCCTAAGAATCCGTTTGTATCACACCACACCTACTCAAGCACGGAAACTTCAGACACTTTAAGCGAATTTAAAGACTTTGAACCCCTTTTTGAGACCCTATAAGACGCGATAATATATTTGGTTTCTCCCCCCAAATTATTCCGCCTCTTATTTCATTCACCATGCGGTTCCCTGAAAAGCTTGGTTTTGGCGCAAAACCCAAAGCTTTGGTGGACGCATGCAAGACTTTAAAAGTCATTGAGATTCCCATCACGGAACTCTCGGCCGATAACAGGACCTTTGTTATGACAAAGAAGGTTTTTCGAATCGACCCCCAAACCCACACCCATCTGATTGTGGACTACTCTCAGACCAGTGATTTTGCAGCCAAAGCTACCTTCCAAGTAACCGCTGCAACGACCACTGAGACGAGTGCCAATCCGGCGAAAGCTGAGAAGGATTTGGGGAACTCTGCTGAGACTTTGGTTGTTTGTGGTGGCAACCAAATGTTGGACTCGGCAGAAATTCCCTTTAAGCTTTCTGCTGGTGCGAGACTCAAGGAAAAATTATGGAAGAGAAAAGGAAAGAAAACAAAGAAAGGAAAGAAGGAGAAGAAGGCCAGAAAGGAAAAGAAGGCAATGAAGGCAAAGGCCAAGAAGGAAAAGAAGGAATTATTGAAGGTTGATGTGAATGATGTGAAGGACATGTCAGATGTTGGAGTTGCGAAAGATGCGAATGAGACCGAAGCTTTGATTGCTTTTGATGTGATTGAAGCGATTAAAGACTCTCAGGACATCGAAGATACTCAAACTGTTGAAGCTGTGGAAGCTTTTGAGAACATTGAAATTGCTGCTATTGAAGCAATTACAGCCATTGGAGCTATTGCAGCCAAAGCTTTTGAAGCAATCGAACGGGGGAACGACTCTCACGTTACAGAAAGTTTTGAATCATCGAAACAAATCAACTACGAGCCTAATGAAAACCTAACCAAATTTGGAGATTCCCCTGTTTCTGGTGCAAACCCTGGGTTGAATGAGGCCTCTAGTGGAGTTGCCGTGGGTGCTAGCCCTGAAATGGGTGCAAAAAGCTGTGCGAAACCTGGGGCAAAATCTGGGGCCAACAATGCCATCTGTGGGCCCATCTCGACCAAACAAGCCGTTCCTCTGTCCAAGTTCTTGCGCTTAATCTCTCGCTCTAGTGCCAAACGCGCGGAAGCGGCCGAAAAAAAGCAGACAAAAGCTCGCGCCGCCCGCAAAGCCCGCCGCCTGGCTGAGAAAAAACGCCACGCCAAGGCCGCACAAAAGACCGCCAGAAAAATCGCCAAAAACACTGGCAAAATCCGCACCACTCGCTCCGGAAAGCCTCTCTTACCGGTTGCAAAAGAGTTGCAGGCACTCGACGAAATTAAAAATAGCGTCAAGAAATCCACCGACCAAGGCTACGAATTGGACCAAAACTTCACCCAGTTTTTGAGGTCGGTGTATTTGGAAAATTGGTTGGACAACACTTTTAAGCCTGTGGTTTCTGAGCTTCCTTGTCTGGTGGAGAAACTCGCCAAAGACCAGGTCAAATACTTCAAAACACCTAAAGCTACCCCTGAACCGGTCCGGATTTGCGCTTTCTGCAAAAGAGATCCCACCGGTGCTCTGGGACTCGGAAACTGTGAAACCTGCTACTATTTCTGGAAGGCCGAGCGGAAGCAGTTTCTTAAGTATGGTGATGCTGATAAGCTTAAGTCCGAGTTCAATCCTCGCGCCGCTTGCCCATGCATGTCTTCAGATATCGAAGATCTGTTTGCTTCTACCAGCGACAGCGTGAAAAGATTTTCTCTCACGCCAGTCTACAGTTTCTGGCAGAGAATGGATCGTCGCTTTTTCAGAATGAAGATGAAGTATAAGTTATGGAGAATGACGCCAAAATTGAAAAAGGCTGTTCGCGCGGTTGCGAAAAAAGACAGTTACAACTCACAGGATGCTTTTCACCAAAGAACAGGCATTTCTCGGTTTTTCAGAACTGAAAGGTACCAGCCCAAGCCTTATAAACATCGGGCGTATAAAGTTTGGGCCAGTGCATTGAAGGAAAAAAAAGGAAAAGCCAAAGACAGGATCAGCAGATCATGGGCAAACAGATCATGGGCCATCAGATCTCACAAACACTGGTCTTATAAGCCCTGGGGATCCAGAAGCTGGATCTACAGACATAAAACCTACAAACCAAAGGCTTTCAAGTTGAAGACCAACAGCCGCTGGAACTTTAAGCCAAAGAATTTCTCTTTCAGGCCACGGACTTCTGCCGCTGAGCGCTATCAAAGATGGGAATACAGATCCAAAAGACGTTACCCTGAATTCTTCCTTTCGATGATAGCTTCTCCACACAACGATCCTAATTCCTTCTACCACCGCCAGCCGGGCGTATTAAACTTAAATGTAAGTCAGAATGAAAGGCCCCAGAATGAAAGGCCCCAGAATGAAAAGCTCCAAGATATAAGACCACTGAGGCAAGGACCACTGAGGCAGAGTCCACAGATCCAAAAAACGGAGCCATACCAAAAACGCAATTCTACACCCGAGTCTACCCGCATTATGGAGAACAAAATCCAGGCAGCCATGGCTCACTTGCAACGCCGTGCAGAGCTTGACAAAGCAGAAAACAAAAGGAAAGAAAATCTCGGACCCGATGAACAACCAAAAGACGTTTCTGCCGATGAAACCAGATCTTCGCCCACAGCCAGTCCTTCCAAATCTTCCCTTTCTCGTCTCTCTTGTTTTGACTTCTCTTTTGGTGCAGATACAACTGGAAACCCCAGCATGGAATGGTCACAGGCCGATGTCTTTGTTCCAAACAAGTCATCTCCGTTATTCACGGCCGAAACTCCTAAGCTGGCTTCGATTACCCCAAAGAAGCATGGATTCAAGACCGGAATTAGTGTGGTGAAGAGTGAGGATCATATTGAAAAGAAAGACCAAGAAGAGATAAAGGAACCCGGCCAAAAGGTGAGTCGTCAGAAAGCATTTAGAAAAGACACCGTCCAAAAGGAGCCTGCTAAAACCTCTGTTCCAAAGCAGTTCAAGCTGAAATCTTCAAGACAAGTTGCCATTAATGCGTTGCAGGAAGAAGCGAACAAGAAGTCGGACCAATCCAGTCGAAAGACTCTTAGAGTAGGCAAGTTGAAGATCAAACCCAAAGACAATGACTTCAGGTTTTTCGAGATTGAGAAGATCGACTCCAACGCAAGTGACTTCAACAGTGTTAAAGCGGGTAGAGCCAACAAGAGGGATGCTGAAATGAAGTCGAAGGAAGACAAAAAATCAGTTTCCAGAGTAGGTAAAAGTAGAGAAGCAGTTGAAAAGGTTGTTGATGAAAAATCTGGCAAGAACAGCATTGCTGTTGGCAAAACAAAAATATCTGAAGCTGGAATAGCTACTGGTCTGGTGGACCCATCGGACACCTTGATGCGAATTGAAACTGGCATCAAGCCAGCTGCTGACAATACACGAGAGAAAATCAAGACAATCGAAAGCATTGGAGAAAGTGAGACAACCAAGACCGGCAAAGAAACAGAGGCAATCAAAACAGAGAAGAAAATGAAGACAGAGAAGAATATCAAGACAGCCAAAAAATTTAAGACAGTCGCAAAAGTTGATACTATCAAAACAGTTGGATCCACCTTCTCCAAATCTAAAGTGGTTCAAAATGATATTCATATCGTTGCCAAGTTACCTGCTGCCACTACTGATTCCGAATTGAGAGAGAATTCTGATTCATCTTCCCACGTGGTTGCACTCGGCACTGAACTAACTTTGGCTGAAGCTCCAGAAGAGAGGTTTTCGGGGAATCTCGATTTTGGTTCTTCCAGACCAATGTTGGAGATTGCTGAACTTGTGGAAGTGAAAGGCGAGAAATCGTACCCTTTGAAGTTGAGTCATATTGCCACAGTCAATAATGGGGAAACGAAGGAAATCAAAGAAACTCAGGAAACCCAAGTAATCCAGGAAATCTCTAGACATCCTGAAGAATCTGAAAGCTCTGAAAGCTCTGAAACTCCTGAAATCCATGAAATCCCCAAAACCTCTCCAATCCCTCGCATCTCTGAAACTGAATCCAACGAAATAGAAGCCCCTCACTTCTCTAAAATCCCCAAAACTCTTCCCCAACTGGACTTGAACCCTTTGAGTGTGGACCTAAAAGTAAAATGCACTGATTTGCCCACTTTTCTAGAGCCAAAGACACCCAAAGAGATTGACTCAAAACACCAAATCGAACCACGTCCAGTTGAAGAATCCCAAGAAAATACGCTTGGGAAGACCTCATTCAAAGAACTCGTGGAAAGCCATCTAATTGGAGGGTTGGCTGGTGCGCCTGAAATTAAGGAATTCATCATTATGCACTCGACTCCGGAATTGCATGCCTTGGACTCGCAAGAACCCACTACAATGTTCTTGTCTAATGTAATATCGACGTTGTTGGTGGAAAAGGATACCGAGCCCAAAGTCACCGAGAATGACAACGAAAACAAGGCAAATGACACGATGCTGAACTCGCTGGTGCCCGAGATAACTGAGAAGCCTCAGGAAATTGAACCTGAGAAAAAGACGGAACAAAAGACAGAACAAAAGACAGCAAAAAAAGCTACAGGCAAAATTGCCATGAATGAAGAAAAAAAGCAAGGGAAAAAATCCCCAGAAGCCGGACTCTCTTGCAAAGTACCTTCAGCAGCATTCAAAGACTTCAAGCTTCTGAAGAAAGAACCAAAACTGGCAAATCTTTGCCTGGGTCAAATTAGCTCCCCAGGATTAACCTGCAAAGGAGCTTGGAAAGGTTTCATTGGGGCTTTTGGCGCAAACAAGACTACTGAAGCATCCCTCAAGCCTTTGAGATTAGCTAAGCAGCTGCCATCTGGCCTGCCAGCTGCAAAGGAAGTTAACCCGAGCAAAAGCAGAAAGCTCGCTGGAAAAAATCCGAAGCCAAGCCAAAAGCTCTGAAGCAAACTACGCCTTCGGAAGCTCTTGGCTCCCAATGATGCGGTAGGTTTGATCATACCGAGACCGTTGATCGGGAGAATGCTGAAAGCACATAAAAGATCACCGCGACAATTGGGCAGCTGTTCGCCTATTTGTTCGGTTATGACAACAATTATCACGCTGATTGCAAGACTATGAAAAGAAAAAAACAAAGACCAAAAAATAAAAAATAAAAAAACAAAAAAACAAAAAAACAAAAAAAAAATGGTTCAGGTGGGAGGGTAAATGGAAGCGAACCACACAATTCAGCCTCGATGTTTTTCTGCTTTTGGGAGAGAGCACGAACTACGAAAGGTCCCTCTAAGGCTTTTATGCCTAAGCCCAAAACCAAGGGCACTACTAGCTTTGATAATTTCCCCAATTTATACCTAATACACAGCGATTGATAGAGAGCCCGTAGAGAAAGTAGAAGTAAAAGTAGAACAAGATTTTGGTACCTGAATTTATTAATAAGTATATATTCAGAAGTCTCAGAAGAGTCTATTTACTCAGGTTTCAGTTGAGGATGGTTGTATTTTATTGCTCGTTGTTCTTTCTCACTTTTCTACGGAGTACTTCCACCTATCCAGGTCAGGATTAGCCGTTTTTGGATCCAAAAGCACTTCCTTACCTTCACTCTTCAACCTGGCCATATAAAGAACCAACGTGCGCAAAACCCTCACTTGTTCATCAATATCTTCTTCTGTTATAGGCTCATTAGCCTTTTGAGGATCGGATTCCACCGATTTCACCTGAAGTGTATCCTTATAGTGAAGTGGAAACCTTAAAGGGGTTGATCTCTTGTCATTTTCTGACGTAGTAGGTGGAAATGTCACCCCTGGATAGGCCTTTGCAAAGAATACAGCAGTAGAAGCGAAAACCAAAAAGTTGGTTAATTTCATAATGATCAGTGAATTCTCTGAACAGCTTGGCTGGATTAGGATATGGGCTTCAGGTATTTATAGCTGAAAAATTGAATGACATTCACACATCTTGGCCGATTTAGTGTTGCCCGAGATAAAAAAGATTGCTCGTACAAATTCAGCAATTTACTGCCTGATTCTTTTCAAGGACAGAGCTTCGGCGAATGGAAGGGCCAATTTTTATGGAAGTCTCCAGAATCTGTTTTCTTTTTAGTGACTTTTAGTCCCTTTGTTAATTTTCTTGATAGCGTCGCTCTGATAACTGTTTTGCGTTTTAGACCTATCTCTTTTGGGAAAGAGATAAAGTTCAAGGAACAAATAAACATCGCTTCTAAGTCAGCTTAGAGATGACATCACTAGTATTTGCCCGAAAGAAGGGCCTTTTATTGAGAGAGCTTATTTTTCAAAAGCTATCGGGCAAGGTTTTTCTTTTAAGTTGTTGACCGAAAGAATGCAACGCAAGCAACAAGATTACCCAAACCGTAATTTCCAATGGGTGTCAGGGTTCTTATATCTAAACTATGTATTAATTGAGATCTTCTAGTAAACCCAGTCTGGCCTTTCAACACTTCGGTTGGGAAGGCGGTCATTAAATAGCTGGAGCTGACAATGGGTCAGCTAACTACAATGGTAGCAGTGAGTGCAAATCCTCTGTGTAGTTTTATAAGACAGGTTGTAGACTCATTGCCCGATCATTACTACCGCAGGTTCTCATTGGTAGACAGTCGACCGCAACTTGCCTAAATGGGACACCTCGCAATAGGAAATTAACTGCCCAAAAAACCAGTATTACTCGTAAGACTCATTATAGGGGCTGTTTGTGAGGTGTGTACCAATCAACTGAAACAGCTGATTTGTGTCAAACTTTGAACCGGAAAGAGTCACAAGCATGAGACTGGAAAATCAGAGGGTCTTGGATTTTCAGAAAGACGAAAAAAAAAAACACTCTTTCTATCCCTGGGCCGCTTTTCAAGCACACTACGAAATTTTTTTTCTAGTTCAGAAGATTGAAGATAGCTTTCTCTGCACAATAGGCGTTGTTTGTGTTGGTAGAATTTTTAGCACCTACTATGTGAGGATGAGATTCACGGCCAAATATTACGTTACTAGGATAATTTAAACCAGTTCGAGTAGAACGTTTGACTCCTCTGAAAAATTCATTCTCTTGAGTACTAGCGCATTAGATCCTGGAAAATCAGTCCAAGAAAGTAAGGGATTGTCATCAGAACTAATTTGACGCTAAGCTGTTGTGAAGCCTCAGGTGGCACTAGCGGATAATTCTTCAGCAAAAATATCATTTGGAAAGACAGGTGTCTTAAGGGAATCAGGAACTATGAATAATTATGTTTTTGTCTCTTACTTGCACATGGGAATATATTTTGCAGGTGCTAACATGTGCCCATCTGGACACGCGCGAGCACTTTCTCAGCATTGGCAGGTATTATGATTTCAAGTAGAGCATATCTCCTAAAAGAACGGAAGTTTTTGCTGCTTAACTTTCCGTTGTTCACAACTGTGTGGGTAGCTTTGCACAATTCAAGTTATTTTGGAGCTTCTCCCGGTAGTCTGGCTAATGCGTGAGACAGTAAATTCAATTGTTATCTTGAGATCAGGTGTTCGACTCACCCCCGGGAGAATTCTTTCTCGCTTTTCCTACTCCCTTTCAAATAATATAAATTTCTACCTATCCATCATGTTTAATCTGTTGTTGAATACTTGTGCGTGTCTGTTTTACCTACGGGAGCCGGTACTGATTTATGAAAGTAGTGAGTATTTGAATTCTAAACAGAAACCAATACTTTTTAGGGCTCATGCTATTATTTCTTGAACGTGTGCGTTGAAAAATATTACCATTTTGATTCTTGAGAATATATACCAAGATTTTGTTTCGGTTTTTTCTTGGTGTTCGAAAATGTTGACTTCTAAGGTACTGAGGCAGAACAAACGTCCCATGCAAGCCAATGTTCGCTTTAGTGAGGGAGCGGAGGAAAAAAAATGAGAAAAAGACAGGAGCATTAAAAATGAAAAGCGACTTCAGAAGTTGCGGAATATATTCCCGTCAAAAATTAGGGAAGAAAAGAAAGAAGAAGCAGGAGAAAAAAGAATCGATCATTTTCTGCGTAATCCGGCTGAATTCGTCTGCGGAATTTATTCTGTTCCCTTTGCGGCAGAGCACCTATTCTGGCAGAAAAAATCATTTGCATCCAAAAGAGAAAATTCTAAAAAAAGAATTGTTCCAAGAGTCTCTTCTGTATCTAGGTCTTACTGAATATTGAACTAGAGGCTGGCCCATGAATTCTCTCCCGTCTGAATTCTCTTAGAATAGTCGTAGATGTCTTGCTCTGTAACGTGCTCCGAGTAAAAGTTGATTATTTTGTAAACCTCAAGAGCCAGGAACTCCAGACAGTCATCTATGAAGCCAGAACTAAGAAAGGGAAAAAAAAAAAAAAAAAAAGAGGTCGGAATTATCTCCAGAATTATCCGTAACACTGGCGTTTCGCAGCCAATTGCTTGCCTTATCGTAAGCGATCTAATTCTTGTCGGCTAATCTGCGCACTCGAAGCACGATAAGCCCTCCAGCAGCACACTACATTAAAACCAAAACAGACCCATGCTAGCCATCTTTTCAACTACCTTCAAACAAAATTTTACAGATAAAAGACAGTCTAGCAGTCTACACTCGAGTTTACTCTTCAAAATTATCAAAGCTTTCACTCAAACTTTCATTTTCATCGGACCTTCCCAGAATATTCTCTCCATTAGGTTTATCTTGTCTGCTACTCCGGCGACTCCGCGTTTGCCGCGATGCATGATTAGCGTGGCTTGCGCCTCGGAGTTCGGGCCCTTGCATATCATGATAAAATGCTAATGCTACATACCACAAAATAAGCTGGACAAAGAGGGTCTGGGAACATAGCAAACGATGACAATTCCAATACTTAAGGAGGACTATTTTTCCACTTCCTATCCGCTTCGATTTCTTTTTTCTTTCTTTTTTCTTCCCCATCAACCACCAATTCGAGCAACTTTTCCCCAAAGCTTCCTTGAATTAACTTCCTTGTCCCTGCAACAGCCATTTCTGCTCTTCCAGGCACAAGACCACCCCTCTTTTAAAAAGAGAACCAGCCCCAACCAATCAACCAACCAACAAACCCCCTTGAAACCGCGGCTGAACCTCGCATCCTCAACTGATTATGCCTTTTTCAGCTCCTGTTTCCACGCCTTATTCGGCACCTTATTCGGCTCCATTTTCAGCACCAATCTCGATTTTGCGTTCTACCCCTCTTTCGGCGCCCATTTCAGCGCCCTTCTCGGGGAGACGGAGCAATCTTGATCTTCTTCTTGACAGCTTGGAAGATGAAGATGACCATCGGTACCCGAAATCCGCAGACGTTTTTGCACTGAATGACTTTTCCATGGACAACGACTTTGGATACGGGACCATGACCTCTTATCCCGTTGGCTTCGACAAGAAAAGGCCTTCGAAAAGATCAGGCCTCAAAAACAAAATGAAGGCTTTGAGAAGCAAAGTCGCAGCCAAACCAAAGAAGTGGTTGAGGCCTGCACTGGCTGTGGAGCCCCAGTCACGTGATCAGACTACTTCCGACGACGAGAACATCACCTTTTCCGAGTCGGCTTTGGCCAAGTGGACCGCTGAGCCAAAACTCCAATCCGAACCCGTTTTTACCACGACCAAACTTGTTGAGTCTGTGGTTGTCGCGTTGGTCTCGGGGTCCAGATCCAAATACTTGCAGTTGCACCCAGGCGAATGGTGCGAGTTGCGCGTGCCTCGTCCCATGCTCAACTTTTTGAAGGTGCCCGGGTACCAGCAGTACTGTTTTTTGAAGAGTGTACAATCAGCACTTCAGCACTTTGCAACTTTGAAAAAGCAAGAGACTTTGACTGGAAACACCACTTTTTCTGCGCAAACTACCCGCAAATGCATCACCAGTTCCCGGTGTGACCCGGGGCTGGGTGCTGAACTGGCTCGGCTTGTACGGGCATTGCAAAAAGTTGGCGAAAAGTCAAAAGAGACGAAAAGCTCGGTCAAAACTTTTGCCAAGTCGGTGATAAGATCGTTCCGCCGGCCCGAGCCCGAAAAAGAGGAAATGGCTGCCACGGCAATTCATTTTGCGCTGATCTCTCTGGGCCAAATCCATGAGATTGAGGATTTGGAGGAGACTGGCGAAGTTTCTTCATGCGGCCTGGCCCTGGCCCTGTCTCTGGCACTGGCCCTGTCTCTGGCACTGGCCCTGTCTCTGGCACTGGCACTGGCACAGTCACTGTCGCTGTCGGGCCAGTTGATCATACAGTCCATGCAGGCCTTGCAGCCTTCGGCTCCTTACACCTCGGTTTTGCCGATGGTGAGCACTGTCGACGACATTTCTGATGTGTGGTCTTCTGACAACGACGTCTTGAGTCTTCACACACACTGGTCTGATGAAAAGGAGGCAGAGATTGAGTCAGATTCATCCCCCCCAGTAAAGTCCGCGCCTGATACTGCTACGCACTTGGAAGAAGTGGGCCTGTGTACAGAGGGACATCAATTGGATGCAGAACAGGCAGCTGCAAACACTGCAGAGCCCGAAATGGATGGCGAGTTGTTTGATTTGGCAAACGCAACTCTCGAGTATGGAAGGGTCGACTATGGATCAATGGATGTGGCCCCTATTAACTTCGCTGCAGTTGTGTTTCCTGGCCCAGAGGGCTTTGACACAAGCTTTTTGGCTGCACCCACACCTGCACCTGCACCTGCACCTGCACCTGCACCTGCACCTGTGCCCGCTGTCGTAACTGAGGGCAATGCGGGAGCTGTCTGTATGCAGAATGCACACTGCTCGCACGCACTGTCAACTGCACAAGCCCCTGCCTTAGCCTCCGTTGCAGCCACTGCCCCCGCGATCGCAACCAAAACTACCTCCGGCCGTTCTGGTTCCTCCTGGTCCTCGCCAGACACTCCCAAGCCCCAAACTCGCCTTTTCTCCTTCTACCAGATCGAAGATGATACCGCTGACGATGCCGACGAAGCTGAATCTGATTCGTCCGCCAATCTCTCCGACAACAGACTCATCTCGGTGAAATTGCCCAGCGCCTGTATTTTCAAAAAGAAAAAAACACGTACCCGGAGGCACCCTAAGAAAGCACCACTGCCTGACTACTTCGCACCAGAAACGTCTCGCTCGCCTTTGCCTGGGTGCGAAGATGGTTGCAGCCCACGTTTGCAGCCACAGGCCCTGAAAGAAAAGGTCGCGGCCCCAGCTAATAAAAACGCGGCCCCAGCTAACAAAGACCCATCCCTAGGCAATAATGAAGGTTCCCCAATTATTCATGACTCGGCCCATGGCAATACCAACACCGCCTTTTTTGTGCTGGAGCAACCGAGAGTTGATTTTGCAATCATCACAGCCGAAGCCAGTTCAGTCCCATCGATTTTGTGCCCGGTTCACAGGTCCCCACTGAACACTGAAGTTCGTTCATCTCACTCTACCTCTTGGACCTGTGAGTGCGTACATTTGCCTGAAAACAATGATTTGCCTCCAGTCGACGGATACCAAAGTGAAGCAGTTTCTTGGGATAGACAATCAACGGGAACAATTGCAGCGCTTCTTAGCGATGAAATGTTTGCTCCTTGGGACGAAACTGAGGATTTAGCCGACGATTGCAAGAGGCAACTTTTTGCTGATCGCCAGTGGCTCATGACCGAGGCATTACTCCAACGTGTTGAAGACGATACTGGTTTTTCTGAAATCCCAGAACCAGATTTTTCTGCTTTCCGCGAGGAGTCTAGCCACAGAAGCAGTGAGAACGGCCGCAGATCTTTGAGTTTCGAGGATTTTGCTTCTTTTGCTAGAGCCAAGGCAATCAAGGATATTGAGACCCATGTGGACGCCATTGGCGACGCCAGCGACGCCCGCTTCAACACCTTGGAGGAAGCCGACGAGTTTGTGCGTGTTGTTCATGGATACAGGCAGATTTTCGCCCATTTGATTGGAAAAATGGTGTTGCCATGTGGAGATAAAATCCGGAGATTGGTGCGGGAGATTTTGTTCCTCCGTACTGTCGAAGGTGAGCTCTGTGAAGAGGCAATGAAGATCAGCAGGGATATTTCCGGGATCCGGGCGGCGTATGCCGATAGCGGCAGTGTTTCGGGGGACTTTTTGAAGAAAAAGTTCCAAAACTCGGTCGTTGTGCTTGACATGTTAACATACAAGTTCAACAACTGTGTGGACACATTGGCCAAACTCGAAAAACACTTCCGCATGGAGATTGCCAGTATTATTGACAGCATCACTAAGATCAGTCTGATGCGTACCGGACTTTTGGACAAGTACCGTCTTTTCTATGAGCTTAACGATTCAATGGCCGCTTTTGGCGCCCAGAACATCAACGGCTTAACCCACAAAGACGAGTACGAAACCTTGACTACATGGCATTACGGGCTTGATATCGGCGGATTCCAGACACTTTTGGTCGGAAATCTTTTGGTTTTGGATGGGTGTCGTGACAAGATCCAGGGAATTTTTGATCTGATCCGTGAGGCTGTTCAGAGCGTGGAGAGAAGAATCGTTCTTAATGAACGCGTCCTTCAGTTGTGAGACGGTTTATGACCGGACAGAAGAAACAGTTTGTGGTTATTATTTATTTGTTTGTTTGTTTTTTTAAACCGCTTTTAGTGGTTTATAATTTATATGTTTTAGTTTTTTTATTGGAAAAGCTATTGTAGTTGGTGCAGTTGAAGTGCTTTACAGGGAGCGCACAATAATTAACCCATTAATTCACCCACACATACTAACATTAGAGAGGTTCCCGGCAGCACAGAAAAAGAACTATCTTCAGGATCTGTCCCATGAAATTCTCTTTTTCTAAATTTCCCGTCTTCTCTACTTTGGGCTTGATAGGTGCGTGAGAACCTCAAGATAGGTGTCTCCAGATATACCCTCTGGATGTAGCAGACTCACAGACGTCGTGAGGTTATGCAAGTACAGGAAGTTGTCGCCGCTTGGGCCACGGCTACTTCTGATGACTTTGGCCGTGGCTTCGATGCTTTCAGGGCCCACAAATGACTCATTTTCAATGGTACCAATGTACACTCCTGACTCAATATATAGGTGGCCATCTTCGGCTGGCACAAGAGAAGACAAAACGAATTCAGTATACTTGTTGTTCTCAGGCATGGATGAAATACGAAAGTTCACCGTATGAAGTGTGTACCCGTCTTGTTCGCGGATATCGAGGTATTGTTTGACCTCCTCCACGTTCTCTGGATTGATATAATAAGCTACACCCCACACATTAAGATCGTCTTCGTGTAGCTGAGAAATATCCGTGGTTTTTTTGCTGACGTGTTTTTTTCCGTTCGAATCCTCCTCAAGCGCGTAGGAATGAACACTATTTTCGAAAACGGCATTCGCTTTCAAGTCTTCAAGCGAAACCAACGTCACCACTCTTCCTGGGGCTTCAGGAGTGCCTCTGTGATCGGAAGACGACTGCCAGAAGCGTCGTATATAGCCCTGGATGGTACCAGATACTCTGAAAGCAACTAATGGCGGCGGCTTGAATATAAGTGACCCGTAGCCTATGATCCACATACCTTTATGGGTCATGTTAGTAAAGGACAGGGAAAGGAAGGGAAGGGAAAAAAGAAAAAGAGGGAAAAGAGAGAGGGAGCGAGAAGGTGTGAAAAGGTGAAATAAGCTAGAGAGCAGACCCCTCGTTTGATGGTATTTGCTGGCGGTATCACTAATTAGGTGATTTTGTTGTGGTTTTTGAGATTGGGCCGAGCCGAGCTAGAACGAAGTCGGGCCTGTTCCGCGCACCACTAATAAAAAAAAAGAGGCGAGAGCGAAGGCGGCGATCGGCTCGAACTGTAATTACAAAGGTGAGCTGAAGTGAAAAGACAAATAGAAGGGTAATCGAGGGTTAAAGGTTTTATAATTAGGCCAGGGGCAATCTTGGTACATGGTTTGGTTCAAAGTGACAATCTTTTTTTTTTTTTTTGCGTTTTTTGTTTTCTTTTTCTTGTAGACTCGGGTGAATAAAGCAACACGAAGTCAGTGTATTTTGGATCTTCTTGAGCCAGATCGGCACTGGAACATCACTGAAACCAGAAAGGATAATTTTATTGCTTCTCAAGGTTAAGACCCCAGAAATAGCAATGTTGCTGCCACTACTCTTTTTTTTTTTTATTTGTTTCTCTTCCCTTCTTCGTTTTTCCCAAAATTCTCACAGCCCTCCAAAACACATACAGTCAAGAAAATCACCTACAGTATCCTGGCCATCTGGTCGGTCCCGCAACACAAGAGTCTAGGTCCTCCTTTTATATTCTTCTGCCTCGTCTAGAACATAGTTTATAAACCGCGTGTTCAAATATTTTTTACCCCTAGTCTGGCGAAGAAAACCCCATCCAAACAAAAAAAACTAAACGAACTCCTCATTACCCCAGTGCACAGAATATCGATGAAGGAGACACTTTTCGTAGCCTGTGTTAGCCAGTAAAGTGTTGTTAAAAAATAGCGATGCGCGATTATGTTAATCGTAAAATAGCTCCACGGTAATTTCGATATCTCTAAATTGCGATATCGCTATGGACAAATATTAATATAGCTATCCAAGCATAGTCAAAATAATTTTCAAGATATAGTAAAATCAATTAACTGGATAAGGGCTCGTGAGAAACATGATTTGTCAGCATACAATGCAAATTGTGAGCTTGCAAACTAGCAGAATCAACTGGAAATGACGGGCACGAAGCCCCAATAATTGTTATCCGGCCTGTGCGTGTGCGCAAGTGAAGAAGATCGTTAACCCAATCTCAGTTTACCGGAGATATAAGATGTGCAAGGCACATTTTGAATCTAAAAACAAAAGAATCTATGAAACAAGAGACACCCCTGGCTTTGAATTCTTTGGAAATCTGCTATTGAAATACAACTCATGACGCAGAAGCAGAGGTTGCCATGCCTTTTTTCAAAATAAAAGAATTTTGGGATATATATGAGTGTGCTTCTAAGTGATTTAGAAATCATGACCGATTCTGAGGATGAAGAGGAGGTTGTCGAGTTTGCACTGCTGTAGTAATAAACTGATCAACACACCTTGTGTTTTGATTAAGCAGCTTTGCTTGATTTGATTACCTTCACGACAGCATTTCCGGGTTGCATGTCAAGCAGCTAGCTAGGAAGAAACTTCTTTCCAGTAAATACTAAGCTTGGCGTCTCTATCAGAATACGGGGTCGAGCTAGCCTAAATTTGGGATAAATTGTTCGTCCATAACCCACTTAAACTGTTCCATTGGTCGGGATTCAAAAAGCATCTGAAGGCATATTGTGAAAATATGAGAAAATTATGGTAATATTAATTTTACAACTAATTGATTACAATTATGGCACCTATTATAATAATATAGTGAATAGTAAAAAGAATAGCGAATCAAAATATAATTCGCAACACTGGTGTCAGGCTGTTAGCCCACCCAGTTGCATCAAACAAGCAGCACATGACATACAGCAGGATGCAGCAGAAATAAAATTGATGAAATAGTTTCGGCAAACACTTACTCAGATAGTACCAGAAAAGGTCCTTTTATAAAATCCCCTCCTAATTTTATCCCTCCTAATTTTATCCCTCCTGATTTCACTCCCCCTAATTTCACTCCCCCTAATTTCACTCCCCCTAATTTCACTCCCCCTGTTACCTGGCCACCACCCTTCAATCCCACCTTATCAATTTATTTCGCCCACGCCCGCACTTTCGCCCCAGTGCCAAAAGCCCTACAAGGCACGGCTAGGGCCGCAGGTAACATCGTTTAGGCAGTGGCATGCGAGCACTGCAGTCTGAAATTAAATCGAGCGCCACGATCTTTCCTCGCCCTAAGCGCGGGGCGAAAACCAAATACGGCAGAAGCCAGTCGATGATTGATCCATGATTGCTAAAACAGTGCGAACTGTCGCACGAAAAGGGACCATGACTAAAGCGTCTGGGTGATGCTCCTGCGGTTTTCTGCTGTTGTTTCCTCAAACAGACGGTAAATGCCCGGGATACCATGGTGTGGGCTCAGCTAGAGGTATGTTCTTTTTTCTCTGTTGTAATTAATGAACGCACCACGGGACCAAGGGGCTATTCTTTTTGAATCTGCTTCGTTTTCCTTCTTGGCCTTTTCTTCTCTTCTCTGCTATTGGAAAGTGTGGCGTACCAGCTCGCCCAAGGCCTGACCAAGAATTTGGATGGAAACAAATATGGATTGAGATCAGGTAGTGGCGCTAAAACGCTAATACACTAAATAACACAAAACCGTCATCTGTTATCGTCTTCTGTTATCGTCTTATGTTATCTTATCCCAGAAGAGATAAACCAATCCTTTTCCGGCGCTTTGCTGGCCCTGATACTGCGACATGGTGAAATGATAAGTTTAAGCAGGTGACCCTCCAATGCTATCTCATTAGGACACTTTTCTTGGCACCTTCCACATCGATTCGTGGCCAATTCCACAAATCTGCTAATCCAACTAATTCATTACCCGCTATCCCCCGTTTTCACAAAACGAGAAATGTACTAACCAGCACCTAGATCGAAAAGGCGCACGTTGCGTATGCGTGCATTGGCATATTTAGCACACTCTTCTCTCTTTTCTCTCTTTTCGTCAAAGAGCGTCTCTATATTGGCGAGGCCACGGTGGCAACTCTAGCAGGACTTATTCTTGGTCCCCATTGTCTCAATTGGTTCAATCCTTTAGATTGGGGAAATACCGACCATCTCACTTTGGAGATATGTCGCATTGTCTTGTGCATTCAGATTGTAGCGGTGGCAGTCGAATTACCCCGCAAATACATGAAGAAACACTGGCTCTCGGTGTTTTTTCTCTTGCTACCGGTGATGACGTTTGGCTGGCTCACGGTGGGGCTTTTCATCTGGGCCTTGATTCCGCACTTTGACTTTCCCTCGGCGCTTTTAGTGTCTGCGTGTGTCACAGCCACTGATCCGGTTTTGGCCGCTGCTGTTGTGGGTAAGGGTAAGTTTGCCGAGCGAGTGCCTGGCCATTTACGGAATCTTCTCACTGCCGAGTCCGGTTGTAATGATGGAATGGCGTTCCCGTTTATTTATCTCTCGCTATTTTTGATAGTGGACGCTGGAGATGCACGCTCCATAGTGAAGGACTGGTTCACTCTAACGATTTTGTGGGAGTGTTTTTTCGGGATAATTTTGGGGGTTTTTCTCGGGTACGTGTTGCGCAAAGCAGTGTCTTTTGCTGAGGGTAAGTCTCTTATTGACCGCGAATCGTTTCTTGCGTTTTTTGTGTTTTTGGCCTTCAACTCAGCGGGGTTGGGCTCCATCTTAGGCGTCGACGACCTTCTTGTGTCGTTTGCAGCAGGCACGGCTTTTGGCTGGAACGGCGACTTTGCGAAAAAAACCGAGGAGTCACATGTCTCCACTGTGATCGACTTGCTTCTCAACTTGTCGTTTTTCGTTTACTTTGGTGCCATTGTGCCTTGGAACGACTTCAATAACTCTTCTCTTGGCCTCGATGTCTGGCGCTTGATCGTCTTGGCCATCGTCATCATTTTTTTACGGAGAATTCCTGGCGTGATGGCCCTTAAACCGTTTGTTCCCGATATCAAGACATGGAGAGAAGCTCTTTTTTGTGGCCATTTCGGGCCCATTGGCGTCGGCGCTATATTTGCAGCCATCTTGGCGAAAGGTGATCTTGAGGGTCATTATACTAGCGAAGAGACGCCGTTGGCCCACCTTCCGGAAACAAACTTCCCGCACTATCAACTCATTGCCACCATCTGGCCTCTTGTGTGCTTTATTGTCATTGTTTCGATTGTTGTCCATGGCTCGTCTGTGGCTGTTCTTGCTTTGGGCAAACGCTTGAACAGAATGGCCATCACCATGTCCTTTACTGTCACTAATACGAACGACCAGGGACCTTCGTGGATGTCACGTTTGCAAAAATTGGACAACGTTTCCACGTCTTATTCGCTTCATAGAATTGATTCCGAGTCTGGGCCCGTTTCTGCCCCGGTTTCTGCCAGGAATGAAATTACTGTTAATGGACATCCCTTACTGCAATCGAACACTATTGAAACATCAGGTGTCAAAGTCAGGCCTGCGGGCGGAGCAAGAAGAAAGCGTCTCAAGAAAAGAGCCAAGCAACAACGGAACGAAGATTCTCATCGTTCGTCTACACTCGAAAGACAACGGCCTCAGACAGAGGTTCTTCAGCTTGGAAAAACGCTGTCGACTGTACCTTTGCGAGACGAAGCATCTTCAATTAAACTGGAAAGCTCCGATTCTAGCGATAAGGTTTATACTGAAAAATCTGCTGGAAACCAGGAACATGAAGATACCGGAGCAATCTTCGAGGAAGGAGATGAGATTTTTCTTGAGGACGAACATGGAGAAGTCGTTGACTCAGTTAGTCTTCATGAAGATAAAGAAAGCCGCCTCGGCGAGGGTACTTCTGCTCAACGGCCTTCACCCGATGACGTTAGCCTTCATTCAATGGAATCTTTAAGACGACACATGTCTGAATACTCTGTCCTCTCAGATCAATCGGGGAAGTCCTCGGAGAATGATTCATTGGTCAACAAATTGTCCAGAACAGCCAGCAAGAGGAAGCCAATTGTCAAGAAAAGTGGCAAGGGCGAAGGAAAACAGTACTTTGCCCATCAAGTGGACAAGTTTTTACTCATTGAAAACGCTGACGGTGATATTATAAGGCGATACAGGCTCAACAGACATACGCCACAAGTCAAGGCTCGCTCACGGTCTGGCTCGTTGGTTGATCGGGCATTATCCATGGTGGGAATCAAAACCAAAGCAGCGAAAGAGGTAGCTTTCGAAAACGACACTCTTTCAAAGATTGTACCTGATCTCAATGCTGTGCCTGTTAAGCGAGCACACACTCCAGAAGTTCCAGGACCCGTCCCCGAGGAATCAGTCGAGTCGGAAACAGAAGAATCAGAAGCTCTTGCTGAAACTGAGGTAGAAAAAACACGAAGATTGGCAGCGTTGGGCCAGATTTCGAATGGCCGTCGCGCCGACGACGAAGAACCTTAAGAAAAAACGCTTCATTACAGATGTCTACTAAGAAGTTGGCGGGTGTCACTCTGAGTGAAAGCGATTTATTTTGAAACTCACAGATGTTATCTGTGAGATATGATGCTAACTTAAATTATTCAGTGTTAAAGCCGGATACAGCTCTCCAGATTCTTAGGAGCCAAACAGTACTCATCAGGAATTCGAGCATGATGTTCCAACTGAGAAATAACATCCCTGGCGCGGGTTACAAAGTCACTGAAAATCAAGTTTGCATCCACGTGCCGGTAAGGTATAACACTATATTCCGCTTCAATCAAGGCAATTGCGCTTTTGAGACGATTTACTTGGTCAAGTGTGTCTCCGTCAATTGCACCATATACGTTATGCAAGACTAACCCTTTAAGTATCACATCCATCACTCTATAAATGTACACATATCCAGGAAGTCGGAAGTATTTTCTGCTCTTCAAGCTTTCCTTGAAGTTGTACATCCGGCCGTACAAATTAAGTGCTAGGTTGAACTGATTCTGGGCTGTCTCGGTATGGCATTTGTAGCTCATAAGCTGAAGATCATCAATTTCCTTCTTGAGTTCATTTTGGCGTAATTCGAAAGCTGTGGCGTCAAATCCAAATTTGGTGACTAAGGATTTCAATTTCATAACAAGTTGCTCGACTCGCTGATCAAATGGTTTACTTCCTTGTAAAAATGGGTTTCTTGGGTCAAACTCGGTGGTCCCTGGGTCTGAAGTTTCCAAAGAGAAAGTATCCGCCTTTTGATAACCCTTTTCAGTATGGAAGGCTTCTGATACGAGCAACAAAGCTATTGCAGCTGTCAAAAAATGACCTGCAAGCTCCATCTGTATTTGGTGCTATGAACTTTTCCCTTTTTTCTCCATGCCATGAGGCAAGTTTCCAACATATCCGTGATTTTATAGTGCAAAATTCTGTCACTAATGTACACATCGGAAATCTTTCGTTTCATGTCAGATTGATGTCGAAATACACCGCAATTCATTTCATAGTCTGCTAAGATACAATGGCTCATGGCTTAGATGGATCTGACCAGTTGGAACCAGCATTCCAGGTCAGTTGCATTTGCAATTCAGTTCGAGGTGATATTTGATCTGAGTGAACCAAAAGATGAACCCGCAAATTTGAACCCGTTGCTTCATAACCGTCTCAGTTTATCATTAATCGTGTTTTTGTTGGTCAAGCTATACTATACCTAGGCAAGTTCCTTCGTTATATACATCTTTCCAGTATCCCTCTAGTGCGCAGCATGAGGAGCATTGGGCAAGTCCGCCAACGACTTTTTGATCACAGCCACACCCTTCAATAAGTCTTCTTCAGAAATTACAATGGGAGGCGCCAATCTGATGATATGGTCATGCGTAGGCTTGGCCAACACTCCGAGATCCTTCATCAACAAGCAAAGATCCCATGCAGTGCGGCCATTGGCCTTTGAGTCATCAATCACAATAGCAGACAACAAGCCCTTGCCTCTGACTTCAGAAATAATGCCGTTGGACTCCTTCTTCAACTCCTCCAACTTAGAGCGCAACAACTCGCCCAATTTGTGAGCTCTTTCCACCAAATTTTCATCCTTCACTACTTGCAAGGCAGCAATTGCCACTTTACACGCCAAAGGATTGCCTCCATAGGTAGAGCCGTGGGAACCAGGCGACAATGTCAGCATAATCTCCTTCGAAGATAACACGGCAGAAACAGGGTATACACCTCCAGAAATCGCCTTCCCCAAGAGAATAATGTCGGGCTTGACGTTCTCATAATGTTCGTAGCACAACATCTTACCTGTTCTGGCAATCCCCGTTTGGATCTCATCGCAGATCAACAACACGTTGTGTTTCTTACACAACTCCTGAACCTTGGTAAAGTAGCCTTCGGGTGGAACGACAATTCCCGCTTCTCCTTGGATGGGTTCCAACAACAAAGCGGCAATTTTGTCTCCAGCGTTGGCAAACGCCTTTTCAACGTCCTCGATCACACCGTACCGCAACAATGTGCCCTTGGATTCACCTGGAATCTGAGGTCCAACTCCGTTCAAGTAAGGTCCGAAGTCTGTAGTAGCATCTGGGTCAGTCGACATGGAAATTACGCCTAGGGTCCTGCCGTGGAAGTTGTCTACTGCAGATAAGATAATGGCCTCGTCATCCTTAATGCCTTTTTTCATGTAGCCCCATCTTCTGGCTAACTTTAACCCCGTCTCAACAGCCTCGGCGCCAGTATTCATGGGCAAGACCATCTCGTAATTAAAAAACTCAGTGACATACTTGGCATACTCGCCAAACACATCCGACGAAAACGCTCTTGAGCATAACGTCAATTTAGAAGCCTGTTCAACCAAAGCCTCGATGATTTTGGGATGGCAATGGCCCTGATTTACTGCTGAATAAGCGGATAAAAAGTCCAAGTACTCTTTTCCCTCAGGGTCCCAAACGTGGGCACCCTTGGCCTTGTGGAATACCACTGGCAATGGGTGATAGTTGTGAGCTGAGTATTCTTCCTCGTATTTCTTAGCGGTCGCGGACGAGATAGTAGACATTATGTATTAGTGTTTGATATTGAAGACAATTTGTGGTAAGAGAAACAAAAAACCAAACGGTAAATGGTATCAAGAGGTAAAAAGCGAAGCCCTAAAATTCCACTCGGTATTTATAATTGTCTCCAAGGTGGGGTCCGATCGCTCTATCTTGCCTATAGGTGCCAGTCGCGGTGAGCTGCCATTAGGAGGCTGGAGGCTGGAGCTACGCGGAGTGCATGGTCGCTTTCGCCTATCAGCAAGGCAAACCGGCGCGAACGCCGCTTGGTAGATATGGCCCCAGGCCAAGTAGGATTTGGAAAGAGGCCTTTGTGGTGGTTTATGTGAAATTTTTTTTTTTAAAAATGATGAATTTCAAGGTTGATTGAAGGAGAGGACTGGGAAGGCTGAGGGGAAGGGGAAGGGGAAAAAGAAGGAGAAGGAGAAGGGGAAAAAGAAGGAGAAGGAGAATGAGAACATTTCCGTTCTGTGTGAAACTTTGATTATCATCATATCTCCGCTTTCTAATTCTTTTGTTCTGGTTTTCCCTCTTGGCGATTGGCTGGTCAACTTCCATCTTCTTGCTGCTGTAGGATGGGGCGGTAAAACACTCAATTCGGTACGCAGGTAAAGTAATAAAAGGATGAAATCGGTACACACATCGGAAAGCGTCCTGTTTTTCTCTTAAATCAAAAATTGATTGGTAGTTATTTGTCAACAAAAGAGCGAGAGATAGTGGCCTGTTCGAACTTATTGAAGCGTGCTGTGCGCGTAAAAGTGCCCCTGCCTTATTTGACCCACTGAACACAGGACCCAGAACCCAGAACCCAGAACCCAGAATACTATTATGGTAACTCTTAACATAATTTACGGCGTATTCCGCAAGTACTTACCAGCTCAAAAACAGGGACATTAACAGGGACATTAACAGGGACATAGAAAAGGATAAAGTGTGAGAGGGACAAATTTCTTGTGAGACATGGTAATGGAAGTCTGATTATTTCATAACCCGGCGATTTTTCGGTAAATCCGGCTTATAAAGGTTGGGCTTTTTTCGACTAAAGCGACTAAAGCGCCCGATAGATTTTATATTTGATGTTCTAAGTCGATTAAAACTTCCTCCAAAGGCATCGTTCCTCATTTTTTACTAGTTCACCTCGTGTCTCTGCTTCAAACTTGCACCATTACAGATCACAATGATAGATTACCCTGTCGCGCTACTTCAGTTTGTTGTTATCAGTAATATATTAAGCAAGGCCTCTCAATTAAGCTTAGAATTAGCAATAAAGTCAGAGAAAGAATTATAGCTTTCTTTCGTACAAAACTGCTGAACGAGTATTTTGATGTCTCAAAAAGCGAATGGAGATATGATAAGCTTTTCAAAAACCAATTTATCTGCTACTTCACCAGAGATGTTGGACTTGGAAGAATAACTTGCTGTAAAAAATTCTATAACTAGCGAATCTAACGTTTCGGAAGAGGATATTCGTATTTTTTTCAGATGAGCATGCTAATTTGAAAAAGTATGACGAGCCGTATTGTATATTGATGAGAGAAGCGGACTTTAATTAAGGCACACTCGTTTCAAAGTCAAATTGGTAAGGAATAAACGAAGAAATCTATCAACTATAGAGGGACTACTATTTTGACCAAACCGAATACCTTCATAAATCCAGAGTTTTGCAATTGAAGCATTGATACTGGGCAAAGGGCAGGAATTGATGAATAATTCAACAATACCATAATTGCAAAAGAAGTTTCGTTTCCCATTAAGCAGGACTTTGGGCGTGCATAATTAAGTCCGGTTTATCCAGATTTTATCTGCCCATTTGGCCTTTTTTTTTTTTTTTTTTTTTTTTTTTTTCGCGCGGGGACTTACCTCCGTCCGGGCACGTGACTCTATCTAAAATCACTCGCATAAATCTCCTGTCTCCAGGGGTCAAGTTTTTTGAGGCCCGCAACCCCTACCCGCTATGGAAGCCTCGTGATCCGCTTTATCACCCACCTTCTCTTTCTTCACACTTCGATTGAAACGCTTTCGTTGCCTCATCAATCAAATTCTGGATTGCACCAGCAAGATTTATTCTGCACCAAAGACCTTGAGAAGTCAACATTTCCGCAATTTTTTCACTCTAGTGTTCGCCTTAAACATCTACTTTTGAAAGCGGCTAGCGCACACTCAAACTGACGCTAACATCGGCATCTAACTGCTTTCTGTACTGCCACAACCCCAACAAATTCACCAATTTCATCATGGAAAACCCTCAAACTAAACGTCACATGCACCAGCCATTGACGCCACAACATTCAAACCCCGATATCGCTTCGTTGGCAACACTTGGAATGAGAATCCGGAAAGCCGTTGCTGAGGGATATTCCGTCAGTTCCCCACATTCGTACAACCCACAACACTCGCACAACGGCCCAGTGGCATACGAAAGAACTCCTTTGCCATCACATCTTTCGCAGCCTCCGGCATTGACGAGTGACGGATCGACTTTTCAGTCGGGCCTGAACGTATCCGAGTGGGGTGCCCCCAGTGTGAATGTGACCACGTTGCCGCTGATGGGAACCAAGAGAAAGTTCAACGATGAAGCAGAATATGGCACGGCTCTCGGTGGGCCGGATAAATATAATGGATACACGGGGTTCACCGTGGGTACTGGGCGCTCCAGCAGTTTTGCTTCATGGGAAGAGTTTTCCCAGAAAAACGGCTCGCTCAAGTTTGACGAGGACTTTTGAAAAGTCTTTTCTCGCGTGAAGCATGCGCCGTTCAATTCTTTCTCCCCTCCTTCTAAGGCTGTCACAGTTGTATCGCTCGTCAGGGCCTTGACATAGCTTGTTATCGAACCATAATACACGTTCCAAAATATAATGACACAACCCAAACAAGACAGATAATATCACTTTCGCTTTCCTCTTCTCTATGATCACCTCAGGCAGAGTAGCTCAGCGTTAGTCTCGTTACGCTTCAGAGTAGCTCAGCGTTAGTCTCGTTACGCTTCGTTAGCGAGGTTCGTTGGGTTTGTGCTTGGGAATCGTTACAATAGTTTTCGTTGTAATTATCGTAATTATCGTGATCTCGTAGCTATAGTTATGGAAAGTGTCTCGAAGATACTTCTGACTTTGAAAAGCTTGACATAAGTAATGAAGTTGTGGCTTTCTTAGAAACCTCCGTAATGCTTGGGACGTGTTTTGAGCTTTTACTATAAAGCCCCATCATCGTCGTACCCCATAATTCAAGCAAAAAAGAGTTCCGAATATTCACAATGTATTGAAAACTTTCAAATTAAGGTCTTCAAAAGTCTGAAGATTCCTCGATTCTTGTGGGAAACCTTAGGTCTAGTGTCCTTATCCCGCGAAATATTCTTGATCTGTGCTCCAAGCTTCAGATGTTTGAAATGATGAATTTTCAAATTCAAACTTGGCGCTATCAAATGTTCTTTATGAGATGTGAAGTCTGTCCAAAAGTCATTACAGGGATGAACTCAGGGGGTGCATTCCCCGAAACCTTCTGATACTCTGAGATAATGAGCTTGGTTTTGATTTTGTCAAATGTGAAAGCGAAACAGAGTTCGAAAAAGAACCGAGAGATTCTTCAAAGAACAAAGAGAATCCGAAGAGCAGGACGCCATGGTGTTTTACAAGACTCGAAAACGCCTTTCCATATACATTATCGCATAGCGAAAGACTACTTAGAATTGCCAGCTGTGTAAGCACCCGCTGAACAACTCCTTCCTCCTGTCGGAGACATGGCCACAAACAAAAAAAGGCTTCTGCCAAAAATAAGCAAGTTGCAGATGCTCAAGTTCCCGGGTGCAATTAGGTAAGATTGGCCTAATGACATTTTGGAAGGTGAAATTGACGAGGCGACTGAGAATGAATGAGAACGAATTTTCCGGAATCCGCAGCAAAGCCAGCATATGAGGAGAGGAAAAATGTCTCACCTGGACGGCAATGAAGAAAAAGTTCAAGATGACAGTGAAATCTTTGAGCAGTTCCGTAAAGTTAAAATGTCTTGATAATCTCTGTGCTTTAAAAATATAACTACTACTCCTCGCTAAATAATGTGCGTGTAAGACAGAAAATGATTTAAACGCAAAAGTTCCAGAATTAGTTGGAGAAACATGCTTTGCAATAACGATGAAAAATCTGAGTAACGATCACTATTCTGAGTGACGATCACGATTACGAGGTTTGCACTTCACTCACCTGAGGCATACTAGTCCATTACATCACTATTTACGTGACTAAATCTAAGAAACAAATCTAAAGAAGCATATCAATTGTGGCTAGGCCCTAACATTTCAATACCAGCTCGTCCGTCACACACGCCATCGACTGCAGTACGATACTGAACACTTGAGGCCCGGGCAGCTTTTTCCAGTTAGTGTAGAGAACCTCTGGGATCCCACCGAACTGACCAAAAGATACTTTGATATCCCGCAGTTCAAGCAACCTGATTTTTCGGGTCGTTTGCGTAACTTGCAATTGCAAACGGCCCCCTGGAGGTACGGAACACACCACTTTTTCCTCGCGTGTTTTTGTGACCCCTACGTTTAATGCGCTAGAAAAGTCTCGCAACCCATAAGTCCACTCGAAATTAGCCGATCCCTTCGTATCAAGCGTTCTCGAATACGTACGAGCAACAACACTGGTTGTTTCGCTGAGAGTGTTGTCAAAACACCCATCCAAGGGAAACGACCGGACGGTATCTTCGGAACTTTCACGTTTATACCGCGTGTGGACATATGTTCGCTTGCGATAAATGGAGTCGATCAATTTCTCTGGTTTAAGTAAGTTCTTCAATTCCAGAAGAGAGTGGGGAATGTACACTCTTTTCTTCAAAGCGGAGGAGAAAACCACAGAGCTGTCCTCTTCGACGAAGATAATGGAATAGTCCCGGTAATCCAAAGCAGAAATATCTTCAACGCGTTTCACCCGGTGTATGTCTAATGCATAAGGATAGAGTGTTCTATCTAAAGCCAGAACGGAAGAAAGACAGCAAAACCAAGCAAGAATGGCGGAACGTTTCATGACGGAAAGATAAGCGAAAAATAGAGGAGCGAAAGAATAAAGCAAATACTTAAAGGAAAAGAAAAGTTTAAAAAAATTTAAAAGCTTGGGTGGTCTGATAATTTGGCTGCTTCTTATATCATGTATACGCGGCCCGCGAGACTGGCCGACTGGAATCGGCTGCAAAAATTCAAGTATGCTGGATGTTTTCGGCCACCAGAACATGGGCCAGGCCGGTGAAAAAGATTATTCTGTGGCTGTATTTCAAGACAAAATATGACGAGACTCCCGGGGCAAAATTCGACTTCCGTTTCCGGAAATGTTCTGTTGTGTGCTGCGCTTTGTATGACGTCAGAGGTAAATATGGAGAGAGTCAGGGTTCAGATAACCAGGAGATACATAGAGAGTTCTTAAAGTGCCTTTAAAATATTGGCATCACAGATATTAATTATTTGTAAAACGTCTGGTTTGCTTTGGGTCTGGGTTATTGTAGGTTTTCTTGGCTCTGAAGCGAAAGTGTGTGGTTGAGTACGGTTTGTGAGGAGCGCAGTTTGGCTTGAATATTCAGGAATCCCTGACTTGTGCTGAGTGCTGGATATACATTGAATCTGTGAAAACAGAGAGTTTGAGCTTAGTTTCGAAAGAGAGAAAAAAATAATAATAAAAAAACAGGGACTTTGTGCTTTTACTTCATCATGTCTACCAAGGAAATTGATGAGCCTGTAGAAGCCAAGATTAATTTAAATAACGGTGGTGTTTTGCGTTGGCTTTTGGACACACCGATCGTTGAAGTCTGAGGCTCATTATTCCTCTTCGGGAGTGCTATTCCACTCAACTCTCGCCAAAGTTAAAGGGTTTTGAGTCGTAGGGAAGCTTTATTGCATAATAGTAAGTAAAACTCGCTCTTTTTCATGGCTTATTTCTATCTACTATTACTGGCCGTTTAAACAGTAAAGCTGATGCCTAAAATCTATTTTCTGTGGAGAACTCGCTGAGAAGCACTTAAGGTGCACTACCGTTATACGCTAGCATAGCATTTGATTATAGACCCTCATGTTGAAAGAAGATCCTCATCTTCCAAAAAAAAAAAAAAAGTCAGCCCTTTCCAAGAATCTAGACTGGTAAAAGGACCCGCTTTTCTGAATATCTGCTTTCTAAAGGTTGGAAAGATTTGCATGAGGAGGATTACGGCAAAAATGGCACAATCTGAGGTGTCGATGAGTTGTTGGGTGCGGGTTATGAGTCCTAAACTAGTGACCGGGCCCTCACCACTTTTCACTTAATCAAGAGTGAAACTAGAAACCAGAACAAAGAAGAAAAGTAACAGCACCAAGTGCATTGAGTCGCTTTTTCGACAAGAAGAAAGAGAGTAAATTGAGAATAAACGTAAAACCACACCTCAAAAATGCCTGCAATCTCTTGATAAAAGTTGGGTATTGCCTTCAATCGACTCGTTCTAGCAAAGAGTACTTAGTTGTTCAACGGTCCAAGTTGAAAACAGTCTTTATCGATTTTCTTTTCATTTCTCGAGGCTCAAATTAGCTAAATGTGAGAGGGATACTTTTTTTTCCCTCTTTTCTCAAGAGGTCTGGGATGATGACAGTTTGAAAGGTAACAAGTTAACGCGAAGACGAGGCAAATCATAGCGAACATTTGTTTAACCGTTTTTTCACGTCAACGACCTCGATATTTTTATAAAGAACATTCCCAATCTCATCTACGCCTCAATAAAGAAGAAGTAATAATTTTCAGGGCCTTCAAAAAAATCAACAACCCCTACCTCCTTGAACGACGTCCTGCATTGAGTCTAAACACGACACCTTTCAATATACACCTATCTTGACTGCAAGAACGTAATGACTCACTTGATTTTTTTCTTCTCTTTTCATGTTATTTTGAAGCTAGAAGGCATTGCTTATTCACCTTTAGATAATTTTGGCAATGTTACTCGAAAAGTTGAGTGTTTAGACTTCCTTGACATTTCTTCAAGCTAGTGTTCCTTCATTTCCGTCCTCGGAAAAACGTCGAGGCTTAGTGCATGTGACGCGAGGGGAAGAAAGTCGAAATCAGAAAACCTCCAAAAGTCAAAACCGTCAAATTCTTAAATTCTTAGACCCGGCAATATCAGTCCCCCACCACCCCTTACGTTCCAGGGCACAACCCCAAGCACGGAATCACAGAAAAGCCAATCCGTTATTTCTTAGCACCACGGACTGCACACAACCCGCTACAACACCATAGTGCATACTCTACACATCAGTACCAGTATAACCCTTCCACTATATACCCCAGTCAGGTATACATATGAAGCGTCATGTTGTCTGAAAAGAAGCCAGGGTCGCTTCAAAAACTCGTGCGAAAACCACTCGCAGGTCTTTCTCCGAGCCAAAGGGTGCTTGCCGTTATCCGCATGGGGTGCTCTTTTCTCACGGTGGTGCTCATTATTAGCATCTACATTCTACACGAGTTTCCCTCGAAATTCTACATCGCCGAAATCCAAAGCGGCCATTTGAGCGTCGCTCTTGGGCTTTACAACTCTTTAAGAACTCTGTTGGCCAAGGCGTACATCGAAATCGACCCGAAGGAACACCTTCATCCTGTTGACATGGGGCTCACTGATTCCGAGGTTTTGATTCTCACCTCGTACGCCCAAACTCAGGTGGCCAATGCCCCACAGTCATTTACTTTGGCGCCCAAACAGTGGTGCGCTGTCGAATACGTCACCAACTTTGAGGACCAGGTATACAATTACACCGATAAAACCGTGGTGTGCCAAGGATATGGAAATCTCAACTTTTACGACTATCTCTCGCTTCTTCTGGACAACGAACTAGACGTGATTGTGGCGTACGCGTATCAGGGAGGAGAAGTCCGGGACGAAAAATATCACGCAAAAGTCGAGAGCCGATGGCACCGATACAAAGTGATGAATGTCATTTATGGAGTCCATCTCTCGCAACAAATTGTGCTATTGGCCGCGGGTTTGATTCTCTATAGTCAGCGGGGAGGGGCTCCGGACCTCTCGGGCACATCCAAGACTGTGCTCAATCTTGTGGGGCTCATTTCGCTCACGTCAGGGATCACCATGATCGTATGCTCGTCCACGGTGATTGCTGATTTTTACGCCATGGCCAAGGAGATCCGGGAACATTTGGGCAAGTTCGGGATTCTGATCAAACCCGGCCTGGTGTTTGTGGGTCTCGCGTGGCTCTCCTTTGCCACTGCGTGCTTGGGAATGTTCTCCTGGATCTTACCCTTGTGGTGTTCCAATCCGCCTATCGATGAAGATGGGGACGAAAATCTTTACTATATCTACGATAGAAATGCCAGGAGGGCCATGAATAACGCAGCCTCTGATCGGAACCACTCGCGTCTATTCGACAAAATCGACGCGTTTGACGAGTCCACTGATTACGATTCTTTTGATGAGAGGAGCGTGAGATTGGAGGGCACTTCTTCAACCAACTACACCAGTACCGCCGGGTCTACTCCGCTGAATGGGCCTCGCAAGTTTCACAGCGAGCGTGAGTTGCGAAAACTCGGGGCCAAGCTCTCGAAAAACCCCACCACTCGATCTTTCACCAGGTCTCGTACACTCAAAAGCGTCCCTGACCACCTGGTGCTCCGGAAAAAGGAAACCCGTGACCTACTATATGGAGCCAATCCTTTCTCAGACCACCAGTACCCACAATCGTTTGCTAAGCCAATGGACGCCACCTCTATATCACGTGCCGCGTCCTTAACTTTCCCGTCGCATCCTTCGATTCCAGTGAGAACAAGGCATCTTCTGGGAGACGATCGCGAGAGACAAGCCCAAAATCTAGCCTCTGCCAATCTGGCCAATGTCAATCTGGCCAATGCCAATCTGGCCAATGCCGGCGATGACATGTCTTTTTTGGAAGACGCAGAAATGGACTATTTGGACAGCAACCGTTTTATGAACCATTTGAGCAAGTAGAGAAGTGGGCATGGGCCTCGATTCCACACCTCGCACTAACAAATTGCGCGTGGTTTGGCTGCGAAATCTTTATCACAGTGCTTACTCGGTACGGCACCATAAGGCGCTTTCATTCTTGTTCTTCTCAGCTCACCTCACTTGTGTACTCGGGAAGACAAAGCGTTTTTACGGGATCTTTCTGGCTGGGTTTCTATTTTTTTTTTTTTTTTCTGGTTTTATTTTTCACTGTTTGCCTGAAGAATACAAATCTCAATCCTTGGCTTTGTTTCCTGGCTCCCCTGGGACTATGAAAAGCACCACTTCAAGCAGCTCCAGTGACTGTCATGGGTGCCACTGCCATTGTCACACTTCAAAAGAAAAACACGATGGTCGTCTGACAGATAAAGCTCAAAAAAAGCGGGATAATGTCTCACGGGAGCATCTGTGTCATAGAAACAGCACTGAACCCAGGAATAAAAGACACGTGGATGCTCAAACTTGTGACAAAACGTGTGACTGCCAGTGCCACTCCTGTGATGTCAGTGACTCGTGTGATGATTGTGGTGACTGCAATCAGTGCCATGATCCCTGTCATGACTCATGTCATGATGCATGCAATGACCCCTGCCATGATCTCTGTGACCGCCCAAGTGAAAAGCCCTCTGGAAATACTTGCAGCGATACTTCCGACGACTCGTGCGACTACTCGTGCGACGATACCCGGGTCATACCACGGATAGGCCAGAGAATTGGCCAGTGCATTTTCCCTGGATTTGCCCCATGTTTGAACCAGGTGTTTCCTGCGTGCGGCTTGTCGATAAATCGCAAACTCTTTATGAGTTGGGGGCTTTGGGCGTCGATCGGGTCAACATCAATTTTCAACCTCATTCCTTTTTTCGCCGGGGCGTCGCTCTGGTTTCCCCATTTTAGTTTGCATCTTGACCAAAGCGATAGTAGCTTTTGGGTCTACTACGTTGATGAAGTGCTTCAGGTGATTTCCAAATTTGCTACCGACTTGCAAGGCATTTCATTAGCAGACTGTGACCCACAACTTGACTTTATTTCGAACAGTGTTTACAGTTTTGATTTTTCCAGCTGGTGTCGTCTGAACCCGACTGCTTCGTCTACAACTTGTTATCTGGGACACGGGATGAGCGTGGTGACGGCTCTTGTACGAGATATGGGTGTACAGGTTGGAATTGCAGGGAGAATGGAGAATCCGTTACTTTTTGGCGAAAATTTGGTATCGACGTTCGAGAACGTCGTACTTTATCTTGATCAGATATTTCTTGATGCGCAAAATCACCCGGTGGCGGAAACACTAGATATGGCAAGGCTTGAGGCAGTGCATAAAGTGAGAATTTCCATGAGGCTAGGAAGAGTCATGTTTTCGTTAAACATTGCCCATGCTGTCATATACGCATTTACTTCTGTTGCCTTCATCGTGCCCATGGTCCAAGGGGTTTTCCAGACAAACATTCTCATGCAGACCCCAATGTTTGTGCTCTTGGTGCTCTGTGAAGTGTGCACGTTTTCCAATTATGTCCTCGAGATGTTGCTACTCAACGGCCTCAACGCAGTGTTCCGGGCTAACGGGGTCGTATTCACCATGGGCCTTGGGGCCATGATGTTGGTTTTGGAAGTTCTTGCCTCTATTGCAATGATCGTTTTGACACTAGTGTTTTTCCGATATGCGCTGCCGGTAAAAGTTTGTCCTTGACCTAGACATTAATGCAGTACAGTATACACGCAATAAATAAGTCGCCTTAGCCTTGGTAGACTTTTTTAAACGAGCTTTCGAAATCAGCAATAATGTCGTCAATATGCTCTGTTCCAACCGAGAGCCTGATCAAATCCTTCGACACTCCCGACGCAACTTTTTCGTGTTCGGCCAACTGTTGGTGTGTAGTGTAATAGGGCGCAATTACCAACGTTTTCGAATCCCCCACGTTTGCCAAGTTGGATGCAAGCTCAAGATTGTCCACCACCTGCGCTGCAGCTTCCTTGAATGGATCGTCACTTTCGGTCTCCAATGATTTGACACCAAAGGACAAAACGCCCCCGAACTTGTCACTATGGTTGAAGTACTTTTTTGCCAACTCGTGCGATTCATGAGACGGTAATCCCACGTATGAAACCCAGCTCACATGAGAAGACTTGGACAAATATTCGGCAAGCCTCAGCGCATTGTACGACTGGCGCTCGACGCGCAAAGACAACGTCTCCAAGCCCTGGATCAAGAGAAAAGCGCCGAATGGGTTTAAACAAGGACCCAAGTCTCTGAGTAATTCGATGCGCACGTGCCCAATAAATGCCTGATTACCCAAAGCTTCATTTAACACTAAGCCGTGGTAGCTCTCGGCAGGTTTTGAGAATTGGGGGAATTTCTCAGGGTATTGTGCCCATGGGAAGTTGCCTGAATCGATGATAACACCAGCAATTGTGTTTCCATGACCACCGATCCATTTGGTGGCGGAGTGCACGACAATATCAGCCCCGTGCTTGATGGGGTTCACAAGATATCCACCGGCGCCAAACGTGTTATCCGCAACAACGGGAATACCGTTTTCCCGGCCAATCTTGGCGATCTTTTCAAAATCAGGCACGTTGTACCTGGGGTTGCCCACTGATTCAATATAAAGGGCCTTTGTTCTCGAGTCAATCAACTTTGCAAAGTCCTCAGGAGCGTCGCCATTGACAAACCTCGCCTCAATGCCCAAGCGCTTGAAGGCCACTTTGAACTGGTTATATGTGCCACCATATAGAAAGGAGGTAGTGACAATATTATCGCCGTGGTGGGCCAAACCGGCCATGGCCAAAAATTGCGCCGCCTGGCCCGACGACACGGCCACCGCGCCTACCCCGCCTTCCAACGCGGCCATCCTCTTCTCGAAAACGTCGTTGGTCGGGTTCATGATCCGTGAATATATGTACCCTGGCGTCTCCAACCCAAAAAGCTGGGCCCCATGTTTCGAATCGTCAAACACATATGAAGTGGTGGCGTAAATAGGAGGAGCCCGGGCCCCGTGTGGTTTTTCCACGTCTTGGCCGGCGTGTAACTGAAGCGTATCGAAATGGGGCATTTTGGGGTCTTTGCTAATAATGCAGTGGAAGAACAAGTAAAAAGAAAAAGATTAAGGTGACAGCTACTGACTTTTTTTTTGCTTTGAGAATAATAAAAGGAAAAAAAAAATTGAGAGGAATTGAAGGAGCGGATCTCGGCCCAGTTATATATTGTGTGATATTTGGTCAGAGTGGGTGGCTGCAAGGCGGGTGCGTTGCATTGTCTCGGCAGGCGATAATGTCAAGTTGATGTCAAGGCACGTGCCCTGGTGTTATCGGGGAAGAGAAGAAAAGAACATGACAAAACAAAGAGAAGAAAAAGAGCGGATATAAGAAATAGTTGATATGAGAAAAGAATGCTGGTTGCTGGTTGCCGATTATTTTGGTAATTGGTGCGTATTTTGTATATGATCACTGTAAGTTTTGAGTGATTGGGGTGTGCTGAATGTTTGGCTGCAATCTGCCATGATCTCGTATCTGCTATGAGTGCGGGCGATAAATTGGCTGCTAAGCCTCTTGTTAAAAGTGAGCCCACGTCCTGGCCATGTCTCTGATTTTTTCC
Source organism: Metschnikowia lunata (assembly GCA_030583235.1). NCBI lineage: Eukaryota > Fungi > Ascomycota > Pichiomycetes > Serinales > Metschnikowiaceae > Metschnikowia > Metschnikowia lunata. Next base: position 125,620 of record JAJMHP010000028.1, on the reverse strand, counting down.
AAGTCCTTTACTTTCCATTTTTTACTAACTGATTTCTTTCTAAAAGCTTATTGGTGTTTTCGAAAAATACTATGGCAGTGGATACCAAACATTTACTTAAACGAACTCACCAGAGAAAACTACATTTTGGCCCTGAGTAAATGCGACTTGTGAGGGTGTTCCACTTCCAAAGCCGTACTTCCAACTTGCCAAGCCATTTTTATCATAGGACTGGGGCATTTTTACACTTCTGGAAATGCAACAAAAAGATCGGATCATTTTTCAGGAGTACGTCACAAAAACCAAATATCAAATCAAATATTAAAATGCAAGTTTTTTGATTAATTGTACATACCTGGTGCACCACCGTCACCTTTACATTTACGAGGCCGTCAGCGAAAGTAGCATCGCGCGAACGTCTTAATCTGTACACGCTATAATTCACACCCATGCGACCTTTTCCTCTCCCTTTTCTCTCTCTATTTCGTCGCACGGTACCGTAAATATTGCACCTGCACCCACCAAATCACCTCGCCTCGATAGTTGGAGCCTAGACGACATAGCATTCTCTGACCCCATCTCAACTGCCACGCTCTCCTCCAAAACCCATACAAAGAGACCCCAAATGTGTCTGAAGCAGTGTATGGGAATCACGCAGAAGGGCGCTCGATGCCTAATAAAGGTCCATCAGGGCGAGTTTTGTCACTACCACATTCCGCAAAAAAACCGGGGCCCGACGCGTCCCCAGTCGCGTCCTATTAATGGGAATCAAAATCATAAACTGCCACAAACACGAGTGCACAACGCGTCCAAATCGTTGCCAGCCACACCCAAGAAAGCAAAGCTGCCAACGCACGTGCCTTCGAAAAACTACACCACCAGTTCGGGTGTTTTGGGCGAAAAATCATCGTCCCGTGGCTTGTTTCATTTCGGTGGCCATCTGCTGAGTGCTTTGAAGTACAATAATCTCGAGCGTCCGTTGAGCCAGTCGGTGCAACTGAGTCCCAAACGGCGCCCTGTTGATTACACCTCAATCCCAAGCTCGCCGCGATGCCGAAACTCTCCCAAAGCAGAGCTTGCTATCCAGCCAGGTTATATCTATGTGTACACCCTTTCTTCATTTCTATCTAGGCATTCTGAGGGCGGATGGATCCAAACAAGGAACCTTTCGCGGGACAAAAAGCACCGGGACAAATGGGTCGACGTCGACATGCGCCGGCTGCAAAAAATGTTGATAAAAGTCGGCATGACCACGAAAACGCCCGCGGTCCGAATCCTGCAATGGGAGGCCAAATGCAACCACAAGTTGCAATGCCTATATCCCGGGTCGCACCCAAATTTGGGTAAGCTGAGCCTCTCGAAAATGTTTAGCGGGTTGTCGTTGGCAGACAAGTCTCCCGCGAAAAAGTACCCCATGTACGTGGAAAACCACCATGGCTTCTTTGTTCCTCGTAATATTCTTCACTGTGAGCAGCAGATCCACCAGATCCTCAAGCACAAGTTTGGCCGGGGCGAAATCCACTGCCGCGGGTGTCATGAAAGCTCACAGGAGGCCGAAAAACAGCAAACATCTATTTTCGATATTTTCCGCCACAAGGACGAGTCCGCTGCTAAAATAGACTACAACATCCACAACGAATGGTTCCCCGTGCCTCGCAAAAATCTTAACGAGGTGTTTTCCATCATCAACTCCGTATGTATGAAGTACGCGCCATAGACAATAGACCAGTGGTGTGGATAATCGTGTGGATAATCGTGGGAATCATCAAGTGAATAATCAAGTGATTCATCAAGTGAATAATCAAGTGGATAATCAAGTGATTACTCATTGAGGGATAATGATAATTTAAACGGGCCGCACGCTCGTAATTATGATCGACATCACGAGAGTCACTCATCAGTTATGTACATACACGAATATGGGAAAATTTAGAGAAACGTCAACTTCTTTTCCCAGACACCTTGCTAGCACATGGAGAGTTATGACTTTCGTAAGTCTGCCTTGTTCAGAGATGAAAAGTTTTAGGAAAAATAGTTCGGGTGTTTTTCCAGGCCTTATCTTCATTCGATAGCCATTGGCGCGGCTCGCAGAATTTGTAAATGGATACGAACCCAGAGAAATAATCGGTAACTGCAATTTGTGCACTTCGAAAGTCGTGCCGCTTGATTTTCTTCAATTTGGGGAAATCCTGTGAACCCCCGCTTAAAAGCGAATCACGAAACGCAGGAATATCCCCACTGAGTAATCGCTCGATAAAAGTATATGACTATAATCTGACACACGTTTAAAGTACTAAGGAAGAAAAAGTCTGTTGTACAAGACTTTTCTACGTTTGAAATGCATAAATTTATATCCCCACGTAATACTGACATTCTATATGTTGTGCTTATTTAAATTCATGTAATTATCTTACTTTTATCTGATCTTTCATGCTCGTTAGTGAAAACCGGTCTCCAGGAGAACGTGCATAAGGCCATGCCATCTTACAGGATTGAAATTGATCTTTCTTTTGTAAAGACTGGTAACATTTTATTTTTCGGCTTGGGCCAGTAGCAAATTTGATCAAATTCTATTAGATAAAGTTGATATTCCTCTTCTTTCTTTTGCATTAGGGTTTGATTGGAACCGCACCAAGGCTATAGATAGCTTTATTCTCATGAAACAAATTCCGGTAACTTATCCATTTTGGGGGTTTTGAAGATGTCTCAAAAAGTGATTCCCACAAACAACAAGCCGTTACTTATCTTGGATGATAGAGAGATTGGTTAAACTGAAAACATGGGCGGTTACTCCCAAAATTTACCAAAACCATACCCTACAGAGTAAGCATAATCTCGCGATTATTAGTTCGAGAAAGAAGTTGATTATTCGTCGTCAGTCACACGGTTCGCGAACACACCAACGTTCCCGAACTTCGTGCAGAGCAAAGAGTGTCAGAACTTAGGGAGACCAATCACAGAAAGCCTACTTGTTCGAGAAATAAATAATGGGCGTACACATTTTTGCAATCAAAATTTCTTTCACTATGCGTATGTCTGCGAACGTGGGGTGTCCGCGAACGCCGAACCCTGTGATCGTTACTCGACCTTTGGCACCACTGCAATAGACTACGCGTTCAGAAATTGACCTATTTGTATTTTTTTTGTCTTCTAAACTTGGAATGGCCACGTGTCATGGATCCTTCTGCCTGTCTCGCCATTGCCTAAGTGTTCATGTAGGTAGATGGGTCAACACCTTCCTCAGGGAACTCCGTCACCTTGACGTCGAACCTGGACTGGATTTTCTCCAACACTTCCTCGTCCTCCTTCGAAGAAACAAAAGACACGGCCAAACCCTTGGTTCCAAATCTTCCAGCTCTTCCGACTCTGTGCAAATACTGGTCGGCCTCGCTAGGCAAGTCGTAGTTGATGGCCAAGTTAATTCTCTCAATATCAATGCCTCTTCCAAAAACATCAGTGGACACACAGATTCGCTTGTTGAACTCCTTGAAAGACTTGTATCTGGCGATTCTCTCCTCCTGCTTCAACCCGGAGTGCACGGCAATCGAGGGGAAATTACATGCACACAACAACTTGTTCAACTCGTTGGCGCGGTGGGTGGACTTGACAAAAATGATCACCTGGTTGAACTCCAACGAGTCCAATAAATCGGCCAACTTCTTGTTCTTCTCCTTCTCCTCCAACTTGAGGTAGTATTGCTGCAATCCGTGCAAGGTCAATTTGGCCTCGTCGTCCACGTAGATCTCCAAAGGCAGTTGCATGAACTTCTTGCACACAGGACGAATCTCTTGAGATAACGTGGCCGAGAACATCATCACTTGCTTTTGGTGGGGCGTGCTTCTGAAAATGTCCTGCACGTCTCTTCTCATGTCCAACGACTCCAACACCTTGTCACACTCGTCAATGACAAATGACTTGATGTTGTTCAAACGGATGCCTTTTTCCTCGACAAGGGCATGCAATCTACCTGGGGTGGCCACCACAATGTGAGGACACGTGTCCTTGTTCTGCAACTTCTCCAAGTCTCTCTCGATGGGGATACCTCCGTAGAAAACGTCGGTTTTCACGTCTGGCATATACTTGGAGAAACGAGCGTACTCGTTGCGGATCTGGTACGCCAATTCTCTTGTATGGCAGATCACCAAAGTGGAGATTTCTCCGGGAATTGGGTCCAATTGTTGCAACGTGGACAACACGAAAACGGCAGTCTTACCCAAACCAGACTTGGCTTGGCACAAGACATCTGTACCCAAAATGGACTGGGGAATACAGACCTGTTGAACTAGATGGTGTTAGTTGATGTAAAAAAGAGGAGAAACTGGTGGTGGCTTGTGGATGGGGTAGAGGCCTGGATTGAAAGGGGAAAAAAGGGAAATAAAGACCAGATGCGATACAATGCACCACTGTATGTGTCTTTTGCTAAGGCTTTTAAGAACCATCTTGGCCACTGAATAAAGACGTTGTTCGGTTACCCGGATATGAATACACTTTCAATGAGTGTTTTTGTGGAGACACCACATTAAGGTAAGAAAAGAAAAAAAAACGGCAGGAATTCCTAGATTCAGCCTTTTTTTTTTTTTGAACAAGCCGATTCCTTGTTGGCCACATCGTTCTTTTTTCTTTCAGCTACCCACTGCTGTTCTGCTTAGAGAAAAGCATAAAATTGGAAGAATAAAATAAAATTTGCTTTCAAAATTGCCCGCCGTTGTTCTTTGAAACAAATTATCCATGGGGCCAAAATTAAGCCGAACCAAAGTGTATGCTCGCAGAAATACATTTCCACCAAGAAAAAGATATTAACCCCACCCACAGTTGCCCCAAAACAAACAGATATCATGTTTTTCTTTGTTTATTTGTTTGTTGGTATGTTTTTCGATTTAATGATACGAACCTTCAGATGGGTGCTCAAAACCACAGTCGCCGATAGCTCTCAACAACTCAGGCTTCAAAAGAAAGTCTCTGAAACCAGTAGCGTGGATGCCTACATAAGAGCCTTTTTTATCGGCATCCTTATTGGCAGAGGCATCGTCGGTCTGGGTCGTGGAGGGCTGCACGGCGATCTCCTCGGAGTCAGAGTAGTCCAATAATTCTTCCTGGCCTTCGTGAGACATTGTTTTAGATTTGTTGGTGGTTTAAGATCTTATTTGCTTAAGAAAGAAAGACTCTTGCTATGAAAAGCAGCACTCGCGAAGTGCTGGTTATTCTTTGACCATTTGCCACGACCATTTTTCGGCCGGCGCACTCTTTGTTCCTGCACGTAGGATATGTGTTCCAATCGAGCTTAATTCCACGGCCCAGTTATGCATTGCATACGCTGGACGTTTGAGACATATTGACGGCAAGTCGTTTCAAGTCACCAAAGACGAGCTCTGGTCTAGAATAACAGAAACAGACGAGAAAAACAAGAGAAAGAAGCTAGACAAAGATGAAAAAGATACTATCCCGACAAGTCGTAAAACCTCCCGCCTGTCTATTTCCAATTTTCTCATAATATTCTCTCTCATAAACCCTTCGTTCTCTTGCTATCCTTTCTCCTGCTCCCACAGGAGCAACCTCGAGTTGTCTGGTGTACTGGTGCGAAGCCAGTCCCACTCTCTGATCTCATGAGGCTATTGTCAGATCTGCTTTAAGCCCACCGGAAATGACACCTGCCCTTATTCTTAGACTCTCAAGATCGGTGAGTCCAATTGCTCGCACAGTTTTGGCTGCTTCTCGTCCAACACAGAACTATTTAAGAGCCCTGCCGGCCCGAGCTGTCACGTTTTCTCGGTTTGCCTCAATCAGTCCCAGTGAAGATGAATCAAGTGTTCGTGAATTGATCGGCAAACTCAAAGAAAACCCCGAAATCCGCGAGGTTTTGCAACAATTTCAGCTGCTTCTTGTATCCAAAGGTTTGAACCCCGAAAAACCCCCATCTATGATGGAGATCATGCGCCTTTTTGCTGATAAGGAGGTGCGTGAGTTGGCAGGTAAGCTTAAAAGCAAGTTTGACGAGGCAGGGATCCAGATCTCGCCCGATCAGATAAACCTGTTCATGGGAATGTTCAAAAAATAGAGTTTCGGTAAAGGAAGAGTATTTTTATAATGGAGTTAGCAGAATGGGTATTGCACATCACACATGACACCCATCGTGGAACCATACTTAGAATTAGTACATAGGCCCCCGCACACCGCCCGCTGCCGACCGCATTCTGAGATCGGTCAAATATCTAGATTCATGTGTTAAAAAAGCATACGAAAAAAAGCATACGTAGTGGTAGTGGCTGACTCATCTCCTTCAATGTCCCATCTCCTTCAATGTCTTTACACATAAGCTAACTTTTAGATTCTCCAATTCGTGATCCGCATATATCAGGCCACACCATACATAAGCCGGATCACCCTAGACGCTTACTTCTTGGAAAACGAAGCCGAGATTTCCGCAGCCTCTTCAACTGCTCTGGCAATGGCTCCTCTGACCCCAGCATCTTCCAACTTCAACAAACCTCCAATTGTTGTTCCACCAGGGGTGCAAACCTTGCTTTTCAACACTGCGGGGTGCTCCTGCGTCTGCAAAGCCATCTTGGCTGTGCCCTCCATGACCTTTGCCGCAGCTGTCTGGGCCACGTCGTGCTGAAGACCCATTCTCACTCCACCATCGTATAAGGCCTCCATCATGAGAAGACAGAAGGCAGGCCCAGACCCAACAAGGGCCGTGGCGGCATCCATGTTCTTTTCTGGGATCTCCATGGCCGTGCCCAAAGTGTCTGCGAGCTTCATCACGGATTTCTTTTGTTCGTCGTTGGCCGAAGACGAAAATGCAACTGTGGCCATTCCACATCCGTATCTGGCCGGGGTATTGGTCATGACACGTGCCACGTTTGGCGTGAAGATGGACAACTGGTCAATGGTGATCCCGGCCAACAACGAGATAAGCAATGGCTTGTGGCTCAATGCATCTTGAATCTCAGAATGAATCGATTGATAGTGGAATGGTTTGCACCCCAAAATAATGACATCTGCGTCTCTGACCGCTTTAATCCTGGCATCTTTTTGGTTGTGGAACTCGACAAATTCTTGTGGAAATGCCTCTTTCAACTCATCCAAAGGCCCACCGTCATGAACACAGAGATGAACCTTACCAGGGGAAGGGCTTACCTTAGAGTTGAGAATAGCTGAAGTGAAGGCTGATCCCATGACCCCGGCACCCATGACAACCAAAGTGAATCCGTCCGAAACTGACATTTTATTAGTTTTGTGTTATTTTTTATATATTTGTTTTGTGATGTTTTCTCCTCGTTGATGAACACGTGAAGAAAAAGACGGAGGTGATGGAAGGTTGTTCTTTATCAGTCAAAGACGTCCATGCAGTGGAGGTGCAGGTCGCAGGTTTTGCTCGCGGAGACCTGCCTTTGTTTTTTTTTGGGGGGGTCCCCGCAATCTTTCCTTTACGTTTTAGTGGTGTTGCGACTCGCGAGGAACCACCCTGAAATGGTGAAGCCTGGGGCTACTTATCGAACCTAATTATTACGGCCAATTCCGTTTCCTTTACCCAGTAAAGAGTAGTTCTCTGCATATAGTCCATTTTAACTGTATGTAAGAAGCTAGCGTAAGCTTTCTTCCGATTTATTCGTGAAAGATCGTATAGTCAAACAGAAGCAACTGGTGCAGGTCATGCAAATTCTGTTTTGCAGTGGATCTTTGGCTTTTCGAGTTGCGAAATGGGTTTAGGTTCGCGACGCCGTGAACTGTATCGTAACTCCTATGGAGGAAAATTATATGCAAAAAGGGCTTTTTCACCAACAAAGTTTGGATGGAAGCGTGCGATCCTCTTTATTAATGGTTTCATGGAGTTTTGGCCCTTTATCTCTCAGATTCGGCTAGAAACCACAAAAATCTGGATAAACGGGTTTTTGGAAAAACTGTTCTTTGTAATGAGTAAAGACATTTTCTCCTTATCGAGGGCTTTCTCTTTTAAGTTAATAAAATTTCGTAACGTAGTTAATGCAGTTAATGCGCTTTTTTTTTGCGGGCGGCTCATCGCGCCAAAGAGGGTTCGGCTTACGTGGTGTTCGGCTTCCGGAGGTTTCACTTTTTTTAAATTGATTATTTGTGACCGTTTTCGTTTTTATCTTTTTTACTTGTTTGATACCGTAAAGTATTTTGAAATTTATGAATCCATGTTTGTGATTCTTTTACACTGTTTAATTGCAATTAGAGTTGCAAGTGAGCCCTTTGATTTCGATAAATTTAAAAAGTGAGGTCAGTATGTCTCAAAAACCGTTAAAAAGTTTATTCAACGGTATCCACACATACTTGTAAGTCTGTAGAAGCCCATTTTAAACCTTAAAAGCAGAAAACTTTGCTCCCAAACTTTAACTCAAAGTAAAGCAAAGTAGTAAGAATAGAAGGATGAAACCGAAGAATATTTCCAGAAAGTTCACCCTAAAGCACAGCCTAAAGTCCAGCGCACCTGACAAATTTCGCTGTCAATGCTGAAGAAATGCGAAAAGCCTAGACCGCAACCCTCCTCGCTGGCCGAAAAATCCCGAACTCTTTCTTAAAGTTGAACCAGCATTATTGTCCTTCCGCCGAAAATTCAGCAGATTTCAGACTCAAACAGATTGGTTCGCAGAACGGCTGCACAGATCTTCATATTTTCAGCCTAAAGCTTCACTCTACTTGTACAAATTGAAGTCGATACAGCTTTAGCCTTTCCCTTTCTTGCACACACCGCGCGATCTGTCTGCTTCGGGTAAAGTGACCAGATCCTTTGCAATACTCTCGTAACGGCGAAAGGCACAAAAGGAAGATAATCTGCCATACCCATAGCTTTTGATCTTCGGACCTTGACTTTTTGCTATTAAGGTATATTCGGCGAGGCAAGAGGCAGTGCCACGATATTTCAGCAACGCTTTGATCTGTTCTTTTAATTTTTTTTTATCTGGGCCTTGCTTCAAATTGACCACGTCCTGCAAGGCGCCAGATCACACCTGAAATCCGAACTCCCGGAATTCACTAAATTCTACACTGAGCACGCCACACACTGCTAATCTAGTTTTATCTTCCGGATTTATTGATTCGACTACCGGAAGCCTCAAGCTGTCTAAAAATATTTGTGGATATCTCGCCGAAGGCACCAAAAATGGCATTCGACAAGTCGCTTCTCAGGGAGTGTCCCACTTTACATCCGACTATTGCGGAGTTTGATGACCCCATCACGTTCATGTCGAGGCCTGATATCAAGGCTCTTGGAAACGTATATGGGTTGTTAAAAATTGTCCCTCCTACCACTTGGAGGCCGCCGTTTTCGTTGTCTCCGTCGTTCAAGTTTCACACCAGAATCCAGAAGCTAAGTGACTTGGGAATTACTTCCAGGAGCAGAAAATTCTTCATGGACAACTTGAACAGATACTTGAAAATGACCAATAAGCCGGCCGCTAATGAGTGGCTTGAGGTGAAATCGGTGAAGGTCCACTGTTACGATTTGTACCTTGCTGTTAGTAGCGTAGCACCTGGGGCCATCTCTTCGGATGAGATTTCTGCCGAAGCTCTCAAATCGATCAACAAAATGTTTGGTTTACCGTCAAACTGTAAAGGTTTGCTGAAGGAGTACTACAGGAAGATACTTCCTTATGCGAAATATCTCTCATCCAACGGCGACAACTTCGATTTTCCTCAGGCTACACCCGGAGACTCTGAAAGCTGTGTTGTGTGCAAGAAAAACCACTCGCCTACTACAACCTTGCTCTGTGATAACTGTGACTGTCTGTACCATATGCGGTGTCTCCAGCCGCCTCTAGATGAAGTTCCTGAAGGTTCATGGTACTGCGAAAAGTGCTTGATAGGCACGGGCGAGTATGGGTTCGAGGAAAATTCAGAAGTCAAATACACTCTCCAGGAGTTTTATGAGCACTGTCACCGGTTTGAGAGTGATTTCTCTGCTTCTTTTGGCAAGCCAGGTGAACGGTTGAGTCTCGATGAAATTGAGCAAATCTTCTGGAATCTTGTGGAAGAGGAGAACTCTCAAATCAAGGTCAAGTATGGAGCTGATATCCACAATCTAAAGCCTGGCCAAATCACAGGATTCCCCACTTTGGAGTACGTCAGCCCAGGGCTAAGCACTCCTGACGGTAAAGAACCACTTGCTGGATATAAAAAGCTCCGTGACATATATGCAAACCATCCGTGGAACTTGACCAAACTACCATTTGCAAAAGGCTCGCTTCTAAACTACATTGACACGGAAATCTCGGGTATGACGGTTCCATGGATATATGTTGGGTCCCTCTTATCTACTTTTTGCTGGCATGTGGAGGATCACTATACGCTATCAGCGAATTACTGTCATTTTGGAAACACAAAAAAATGGTATGGCATTCCCAGTCTGCACGCAGACCATTTTGAAAAGCACTTAAGAACATTGGCGCCCGATCTCTTCCAGAGACAACCCGATTTACTTCATCAGTTGGTGACTTTAATTTCTCCCGAAAAGCTTGCCAAAATTGGAATTCCCTGTGTCTACGCAGACCAGAATCCCAACGAGTTTGTTGTCACTTTCCCTCGTGTTTATCATGCTGGATTCAACAGCGGCTTTAACTTCAACGAAGCAGTCAACTTCACTATGGACTCTTGGTTAGAGTTTGGAAACCGGTCTGTGGAAGACTACAAATTAATCAAAAAAGAAAACGTCTTTGACCATTACAATCTCATGGAAAACATACTCAAAAATTTTATCGCTGACTCAAGCCTGTCCTGGTTCAATCGAAAAGAGGCTGTGGGCCAGTGCATTCGTCATTTTGAAAGCTACTTGCTGCGGCAAATGAGCCTTGTTGGAAAATTGGAGAGTGACAGATTAACCAAAGTTTCATTGCCTCCCAAAAACGAAACTACCGCGAGAAAAAAGGACCATGAAAAGGAGCAATCAATTCTCTTGACTCCGAAAGGACCGGAGGCTCGTGCTGTGTTTGGGTCACATGATGACGATGACAACTTATGTGATATTTGCCGAGTTTCCATTTCCTACCAATATTGTGAGCTTGACAACAGAAGTCACCGGTTTGGGAGGTACAATGGTCGAAGGAAGAATGACTCTCGATCGGTATCCATGGTTGATTTATTAACACCGGAACCATCGCCAGCGTTGGTTAAACGCGAGCAAGGCTCAGAGTATACCGCCGCAAGAGGGATAGCTACGTCTGCTGCGGCGGAAACCTTGGAAAATCTACAGGATACTGAAAATGAGAAGAAGCCCACCTCGAGTGATGAGTTCGTGAAGCTTATTGAACAAGCCAAACGAAAGATGGAGGAAGAAGAAGAGTCCAGCAAAGGGAAAGTGCAGAGTGTGAAACGAAGACATCTAAGAAAGCTGGAAGCACCTAAGGCTCAGCCGCTAGTTGTGGATACCAAACCCGAACGAGGCACGATGGGTAAACTGAAAATGAGTCAGATGAAAAAAGTCCAGTATAGCTCACTCTTGCATCTGCTCAACCAACTAGACAAGATCAAGTTGTGCTTGGATTGCACCGTGAGCATGTGTGGTGAAAAAGGCGAAAAGGCGCCAAAAGGTTCTCAAATTCTGTTCAGACGGGAGTTTAACGACATGACACAGGTTTTGGAGGACGCGAAGGTCCGCTTCCATGCTATGTTTGCATAGGTGGCAATTAGGGAGGGAATTTGAGGACCCGGAATTAAATGAAGTATAAGAAACCAGAGAAGAAGTATGAAGGCTGGCGATATGTTTATTTGAATGGCTTGAGAAAGATGGCGCTTCCAAGCATTTTAGATTTCACTGTTCACTGTAAGTTTAAGGTGCTCAATTTTTGCACCCAGTGAAGTTTACCAGACGTGACGTGCGAATGGCTGCGAAATTCCGAGTCTCGAGGACATCAACCGATGTATTTTCTCAGAGAGCAAAATATCGTTTTTGGATATGTAAAACAAAAGGATAATTTGAGGATATTCGTGTTCGATTAGAAGCCACAGCTGACTAAGCCATGAGGTGGTGGTTTTTTACAAAGTTAAATAGGATAACAACAAGTGATGCGGCATACTAATGAAATACAACTGCAATTGCCAAGAAAGCGTAGTCGAAACGAAAGTACAGCATTTCAGGACCCAAATAAAAAACGAAGAAAAAAAGAGAAAAGTAGAAGAAGAAACCACTCCGGCTCCAAAAAATTTTAAGCTTATCCCATATTCCTGGATAATGTCATATTGGTTTCTTTATAGGCCATCTACTTGTGGATTCAATGGGTGGCTTGGTAATTATCTCCGTACTCCACATGCGAAATCAACTCCTACCGCGTCGGCCTCTCCCAGTCTTCAAGGTGGCACCCACTCTGAGCCGAGGCGGGTAACCCGCGCTCGCCCAATAAAACGTGCGTTCGCACCGGCGCCGGCAGCTCGCGTTTTCATTGGTCCACTCGCACAAAGGCACTTCCGCCGACCGGCATGGGGCCTCGCGGACGAGCCCACCAGCGAAAAGCTTATAATTCTCGTGGTGGGCCTCGCACCCTTTTTCTTCCCACAGTTCAACAGTGAAACATCATCAAACAAACGATGGTTCTTCCAAGATTGTTTAACACTGCTTCGCGTGGTGCTTTCACCGCTGCCAAGCGCAATGTCATGTTCAACAGGGGCTTGGCCACCGCTGCCGTTGCAAACGGTAAGGTTAGGTATGTATCAGTGATTTGAGAGTTTTTCGCTTGCCCGGCAAATATAGCGTGGGCACGAGCGGGGACCACAGCGGGGACCACGGTTGTGATTTGTTTCTTGCGACGTGTAAAATAGGGGAAAACAATGGATGAAAGACAATTTGAGGGGTTTCGGACTTTTATCGTGACTATACCCAATTACCATGGTTTCACTCAATTGGTGTTTTTGTTTTTTCTTGTGGTGTAGTTGAAGTCACTGGCGCCAATTGGCCACTGTGTTTTTCCGGTGTGTTACGTGGCGTTGGAAATATTGCAACAGACTGCGAGTTTTTCCAGCCCTTACCCGTGGCCGGAACTATTGCGGATGTTGCATCAATGCTCGCACCGTCGGTCAATTTTCCCAGACAACACGAAAAATAATGTTTCAGAGGATCAAATGACAGTTTTCGAGATTTTGAATGATGTCGAACATTCGAAGAATATCGTGGTTCTTTTCTTCGATAGATCGGTCTGAGTATGAGTAACTTCTCCCGCAACTCTCCAACCCCGGTCGTGTTCTCCATTGTTTTTTCATGGTTCAAACAAATAATACTAACCCTCTCCAGAGCTGTTATTGGTGCCGTTGTCGATGTCCAATTCGAGGAGGGTAACTTGCCAGCCATTTTCAACGCCTTGACGTTGAAGAACGGTGACCAAAAGTTGGTTTTGGAGGTCGCCCAGCACTTGGGTGAAAACACCGTCAGAACCATTGCTATGGACGGTACCGAGGGTTTGGTGAGAGGTGCCACTGTCCACGACACTGGTGCTCCTATCTCCGTGCCAGTTGGCCGTGAGACTTTGGGTCGTATTATCAACGTTGTTGGTGAGCCAATTGACGAGAGAGGCCCTATCAACACCAAGAAGAGAAACCCAATCCACACCGACCCACCTTCGTTCGTTCAGCAATCCACTTCCGCTGAGGTTTTGGAGACTGGTATCAAGGTTGTTGACTTGTTGGCCCCTTACGCCAGAGGTGGTAAGATTGGTTTGTTCGGTGGTGCCGGTGTCGGTAAGACGGTGTTCATCCAAGAGTTGATTAACAACATCGCCAAGGCTCACGGTGGTTTCTCCGTTTTCACTGGTGTCGGTGAGAGAACCAGAGAGGGTAACGATTTGTACCGTGAAATGCAGGAGACCGGTGTCATCAACTTCGAGGGTGACTCCAAGGTGGCATTGGTGTTCGGTCAAATGAACGAGCCTCCAGGAGCCAGAGCTAGAGTTGCTTTAACTGGTTTGACCATTGCCGAGTACTTCAGAGATGAGGAAGGTCAGGATGTCTTGTTGTTCGTCGACAACATTTTCAGATTCACTCAAGCTGGTTCTGAAGTGTCTGCTTTGTTGGGTCGTATTCCATCCGCCGTCGGTTACCAGCCTACCTTGGCCACCGATATGGGTGCTTTGCAAGAGAGAATTACCACCACCAAAAAGGGTTCCGTCACGTCTGTCCAGGCCGTGTATGTGCCAGCCGATGACTTGACTGACCCTGCTCCTGCCACCACTTTCGCCCACTTGGACGCCACTACTGTGTTGTCCAGAGGTATTTCTGAGTTGGGTATCTACCCAGCCGTCGACCCATTGGACTCCAACTCCAGATTGTTGGACGCCACCGTTGTCGGCCAAGAGCACTACGACGTTGCCACCAACGTCCAACAAACTTTACAAGCCTACAAGTCCTTGCAAGATATCATTGCAATTTTGGGTATGGACGAGTTGTCTGAGGCGGACAAGTTGACCGTCGAGAGAGCCAGAAAGATCCAAAAGTTCTTGTCTCAGCCTTTCGCCGTTGCCGAGGTTTTCACTGGTATTGAGGGTAGATTGGTGAGATTGGAAGACACCGTCAGATCTTTCAAGGAGGTGTTGGAAGGTAAGTACGACCATTTGCCAGAGAACGCTTTCTACATGGTGGGTGGTATCGAAGATGCTGTCGCCAAGGCTGAAAAATTGGCTGCTGAGTCCAAATAAGCGGCGAGCCACTGCATACTATGACTGAATGACTAGCCAGTAGATGATACTCCAAGTATTTATACGTCAACTCACTTCACACAAAATGAATACATTCAAGAACGTTACACACGGGTGATGTCATCAAATGAGCACCTTCTTCTTCTTCTTTGGCTTGTCCACTTTAGATGTGAAACTTCTCCACAGTCTGACCCGCGTATCGCGGTCCAGCTCCCATCGTGACTCCCAAGACTTTTTAAGCTCCCGTTCTTTAGCGGCTGTTTTAATTTCGCTCTGTTTTTTGAATTCTTGTCGCTGTTGAAACTCTTTCTCCATCTCCTTGTCCTTTTCGTAGTTTTCCAAAACAAGCCGTACTTTCTCACGTATCGCACTGTTAGATGGATGGTCAAAGTCTTCTGTAATTGCAGCACCAATGCCCTCAGCAACCTGTTTGTAGATCAGTATTAAATTTTCCTTTTCTGTGACCCTTGATTTTTCCTCTTTGTTGGCATCATCGCCTTCGTCTGCTTTGCTTCCTTTTTGGGTGGTATTGGTACCCAGTGATTCTGCTGAGAGAACTAGATTAGCTTTTCTTAGTAAGTCAAAGGCACGCGGCGCATTGGCGTTTTTCACTTTATCTGGATGTATTTGTAAAGACTTTTTGCGGTAAAGCTTTCGAAGCGTGGCCCCAAAACCCGTCTGTTCAGCAAGAGGGTTTATCTGTAAGATTGCAAAGTAGTCTTTTTCAGGGCAAGCTAGCACTCTAGATATTTCACGGTCTCGAGCAACTTCACTTTCCTGAGCTTGAAGGTGTGCTTCGAGATCAGACATAATACAGTGTAATCTTGCGGAAAATAGAAGAAGGAAGAAAGTCGAAGGGCTTTTGGGAAATGGTATTGAAATCAATTGCTAGTGGGGTTTATCTATATTCTGATATTATGTGCGGTCACTAATGCTCACTGCTCACTAAATTCTGCTGGGAATCTACAGTGCGCAGGGTCAGGCAAACCAGCCCGGGGCGAGTCGTAAATTAGAAGCTCTGAAGGAAATAAAGGGTAAGTCAAAATTTGGTAAGAAAGAGAAAAAAAAATTCAGCATAGAAAAAAAGTTGTCTAAAAGACGTTTTTTGCTCTTTTTTTCTCTTGGTTTAAGTTGCTAGGTTTAACTTTATGAAATTGGCGAATGTCGTGGCAAGTGATGATGGTAATTAGACATCTCCATGAGCTTGAGATCGCCCTGAGGGAAGAATCACGATAATGAAGTACACACCATATACTGTCTCAGGCAGTTGCATTGTAGGTAATGAAAGCTTTGGAATTTCAGTGGCAAGAGAAAAAGTATTTGCTATGAAGGATATTTCAAATCTCACACGGGAGACCTATATGAAGATTAATTTGTCTTTCCCCTCCGTAGTGAACGATTGTATAATACACACTACCACGAAGCATCCTCCAGAGATTTGCGTTAGTGATTCACTATTTGATCGGCGATTCGATAGTTGACTTTCGCTAGAATATAATCATAGCTTCACGAAAAAACTCAATAATATGGAAATTAGCGATCTCTCACATAGGGAGATCCAACTTTTCAACACTTGCTGATTAGGTATGCTTCAAAATCATTAAATCAAAACCAGGTAAGTTTATATCTGATCTCATTTATGGTGTAGTTTACGTAGAACACATTTTTCTTTCAACTTACTCAAAACTCATTAAGAAAGTATACTCTCTCTGATGCATTCCGTAAACAACTTCAATGCCCTCATTGATTACTGATTCACCTGGTGCACTGCAGTGGCCTTCGGTGCGACCGATCTTCATCAACTCCATCCAACAATCACTCAAACCCCATCGATAAAACTTTTAGTTTCACTCTCCTTCGCTCATTTCCGCTCACTTTTCCCTGTGTTACTCGCTTTCTCTCAAATAGTCTCCGGACACGGGTACCTGCTTTTTTCCTTTTCGTTGTATGCTTCGTCGCACAATGAGTTCTTGGAAACCTCGGTATTTCGACATTGGAGTCAATTTCTCCGACACAATGTTCCAGGGCCGCTATAATGGCTCTGCCTCAGCCAAACACCCTCCAGATATCGAGCAGGTGATTGCTCGAGCCAAACTTTTCAACGTCGAGCGGATGTTAATCACCGCGTCATCTATTGAAGAGAGTCGCTCGCATTTGCTGCTTGTTGCTGAACATTTACCTAATTTTGCATCCACCGTGGGCGTGCATCCATGTACTGTTGCCCAAGAGTTCTATGGTGGGGTTGAAAACACGCCTTTGTTGCCTGAAGCGGGAAAAAAGCTAGAAGAATTGAAAAACATTGCTGCAGATGGCCATGCCAAAGGTTTAGTGAAAGCTTTTGGCGAGATTGGCCTTGATTACGACCGTTTACATTATTCGTCCAAAGCCCAGCAGAAGGAGATGTTCATCAAACAACTAGAAATTTACGCATCAGTGAAACACCTTCATTTGCCGTTGTTTCTCCATATGAGGGCTGCTTGTGATGACTTTGTGGAAATTATCCGGCCTTTTCTCAAAGATGGGTCCATTAGTTCAGGAAACGGTGTGGTTCATTCGTTCACGGGTACCAAAGAAGAGCTCGAGAAGATTCTAGAACTCGGGTTTTTTGTTGGCATTAATGGCTGCTCACTCAAGACACAGGAAAATCTAGAAGTGGCCAGATTGATCCCGATGGAAAAGCTCATGATCGAAACCGATGCCCCGTGGTGTGAGATCCGCAAGAGCCATGCCGGCTATCCACTAATCTCTGAGTACCCAAACTTGTTTTATCCGGAAGTAGCATCGCCAAAAGAGGACTCATCCGTTGAGCCAAGTGAACAAAAGCTGAAGAAACAACCCCAAAAAAGCACCATTAAATTGGACCCGTTTTTACCCTTTCCCAGCATCAAAAAGGAGCATTTCAACAAACACAAGGCGCAAGTGCAACAAAAACTAGAGAATCTCGGCGAGTTGGACTCCTCACTTGTTGGAGAATTCGCCTATCCATTGATAAAATCGAGAAACGAGCCTGTTTTTGTTGGCCAAGTGGCAGAAATATTGTCGAAGCTCCATGGATTTGAAACCGAGAGTGACGTGAGGCATTTCGTGGACACTATTTATACAAATTCTCGGAACCTATTTAACATGTGATATGGTACAATACATTATTATCTCCGTTTTTTCATCTTCGTCTTCTAGTCCTTCGGAGCCTAGGTGACAGAAGACTTGTCTCCTCGGTTCTCTGTGCCCTGGTCATCCGAAGCAAATATCGTTCTTTAACAACAACCGGCTCGGAAACACTATGGTTGACGTCATCATCATCGTCATCGTCATCGTCGTCATCGTCTTCAACATCATCTTCGACATCATCTCCGTCATCATCGTCTTCGTCACTTTCGTGATCTCCCTCACCATTTTCATCATTGTCTTTCTCATCCTCGTCTCTATTTCCACCCGAGCGTTCTTCAAAATCGCTTGCTTCAAAAACCTCATCCTCAGATATAACGTCGCCGTCCTCGACAAGAGCACTGAGCTTCGAGTCAACTGCAAGAGCTTCATCATTGACACCAGAAGTATCCTCAGAGTCTGGCTCCAGGAAGCTTTCTTCCATTTCTTCATCTTCAATATCTTCAATTCCTTCCTCACCGGATTCTGCCAACTTCACATTTCCAATTTTTGCCGAGGCTTGTTCTCTTTCCCCACATTCCATATCTGGACGGCAGATGTGAAAGTCGCGAGTAGACTCCGATGAAGTTTCATTATTTACTTCACCAGAAGAACAAGAAACCATAGACTCGATCGACTTGTATGCCTCCTCTTCGAAAGAAAAAGGGTTGTTGATGTCATCTTTCAAAAACTCAGTGATCATTGAGATACTGTTGCTCACTAACGGCGGCTGATCGCCTGGTTGTGGAACAAACGCCAACGCAGGTGCAGAATTGATTCCTCCGGAAGGTCCGTATATCAACGGTTTCCAAAGCAAATATTCGGAGTTGAGCTGAATGTAGTTGCGCAGCTCCCATTTCTTAATAACAGTGTCGAGCAATTCCAAATTGATGGAGATTGCGTACTGGCCAGTTTTTTCGTTTGTCATAAGAGCCTCAAGCTGCTCAAGGGCATAAACAACGTCGGAAGGTTTCATGCCTGTAAGCTGTGCAATGTTCTCGAGCTTCAACGACATGGATGAGGAGGCTTTACTCAAAATGTCGTCGTATATCTTGCGGAGAGTGGTCGCAACAGCAACTTTCCAGTAGTTGCGGTAGCTGACTAGTCCCAAGTCACTCAAGGGCTTTTCAGGAGTGCCGTATTTGAACTCTCTTCTGGAAAGCAAATAGCTGAAATCAATCATCAAACTTCCGTAGCCCTTCCGCTGATAGATGGGCAAGGTCAAAATGCATGAAACATTATAGTCAGAGTTGTTGAGCTTCTCTTTGGAAAAGTACCCGACAAAATGATAAGAACATGGGTCCTGGTGGTCGATTTCCGTCAAGATGTAAAACACAAAAGGCTCCACATCGTAGTATAGAGTTTTCGAGTTGAGGAAGAGTTTGGCCAATAAACATAAGCTCTGGCAATACTCGATATTCTTGCGACCATCCACCTCCCAAAATGCAATTCCAGCCTTTTCGTCGCGATAAATTTCCACGCCGGGCGGATGGTTCTTGGAGGAGTTGCAGCTCTTTGTTTGGTGCCGAAGATAAGACTGCGGTGAGCTCATGTATTTCAAGCAATACTCGCAGATGTATAAGATCTTATTTTTGGCATACTCCTCTGGGTACGGTGACGAGTACCACGTGTCTATCAAATAGTCACGGAACTGGAGTTTTTCGATCTGGCTCCGCATGTAGTAGTGAGAGGCTGCTTGCGGAATAGGAGTAGCACCCGCAGAATCCTCAGAAGTGGTGGTGGCTAGCATTTTGCTCTGGAGATCGTTTTGGATTTGCTCGGCTTTTTTCGAAAACTCGCTGAAGTGGTGTCTATCCGCTGTGGTGGGGTCGGTATTATTGATGATACATTGAGGAAATGGAAGCACGCCACGGTAGGGAAGGTCTTTTTCGAGGCTTTCCAGAAGTCTCTCTGTTGCTTCCAGCAGAAGCTCGTGGTCTGCAGCGAGTATTTTTAGCAGCTTTCGCTTCTTAGACGTCCCGTTCGGCTTCGTATTCGGAATCTCCATTTCAGAAGTGTGCACAACCCCGTTAGCTTTTCTTTGGTCTCGCCGACGACGCTTCAGTCGCAGGGTGTATTCTTCTTCATCGCCAACGAAATCTAGCAGCACGCTCTGACGAACCGCGGGCGGCCGTAGCCTCGGGAGATTGTCGTTTAGAGGTTGCACAGGCTGAGAAATGTTGAAGTAACGTCTGGCCAACTTATTGCGCACATTGAACTTGATTAGGACCATAAACGAGTCATCAGTATGCTCAATTACCTGTGCCAGAAACAATCTGGGTCGTCCCTTCTTCTTCGGCTTCTTGATTATGGCCATATCGGTGTTATCATTATGTTCCTGAAGCGACGGTAGTGGTTGTTGAATTTCACTGGAAACAGACAGTAATGGCGAATTAATGCTCCCGTTTAAAGCCGGCAGAGTTGTTACAGAGCCTCCTGGATCAATCGGGGCGGGGCTCTCACCGCTGTGTCGGAGCCGGCCGGCGGTAATACTGTCGTAGGTCTTGTTGTTGGTGATGCGGATCTGATCCGGGAGCTTCCTCATAATATTGGGCAGAAATGCGTGCACAAAAAGCTGGTTGGAAGGATTATCAATCAGATAGTAATCAAAAAACCGAGCTTTCTAACCTCGAGCCGACAGTTTGGCCGGGGTGGTTTGCAACTTCAAACGTCTTGAGTTTTATCACAAGCTGGTCTTTATGCAGTCGCCAGGTTTACTTCCAACAAAGTTTCGGTCGCTTGCAAGACACAGACTGGGTGTAGCTGCGGATTGGCACAGTAAACTTGTCGCGAAAACGGCAATGGAAACGCCAAACAAGGAGATCAATGATCAACAACAGCCGGTGCCGCTTGCTGTTGTGACGATGATTTTCCGATTTCACCTACGCGTCTTTTGCCTCCTGCAGACAAGCCGGTGGGGCCCGAGCTACTGACGGGGCCTATTGACATGACCTGAGCTATTGACAGGGCCTGCTCATCAAAAAGCTGTCGCGACTAACTGCAAAATACAACCCAAGTAGCGTTCACGCAAGTGAAGTTAGTGATTGCGATTTTAGCGAATTACAGCTATGATATTATTATACTATACTATACTATACTATATTTTATTATATTTAAGAATGCTAAAATAATAATACTAACATTGGTTTAAATGGTGACCTAACATAATACCGATGACAATATTGGGCAATAATCGATATTAACTATAGAGAACAATCTGACTGGATGTGTCACAGACAATCCATCCCTTATACGGGTAAAGATTATCATATATACATCATTCTCCTCCGTAATAAAAGAGTGATTCATGTATAATATACACTCCCGCAGAGCATCCTCGAATTACTTGCGTAAGTAATTCACTGTTTCGTTAGCGATTCGATATTTCACTATAACTAGAATATAATAATAACTTCGATCACAGGGTTCGCAGAGACCCCACGTTCTCGGACATTCGCATAGTTAATGGATTTTTGATTGCGAGAACCATTTTTCTCCATTGGTTGTATAATGGGACCTTCATTTCCATGAAAATAACTCATGATAATTTTGAGTCTTTAGTACTTATCCCGAACTGATTTTTAGTTTTTCTTCTACGAAGTTGGGTTATTTTTGTGTTATTAGTATCGAAAGTTACAATTACTTCGAAAGAATTATTATCAGCAACACTGGTTCACTGTCAGGGTTCTTAAATCTGCCTAATGTATTAAGTGAGATCTTCTAGTAGAACCAGTCTGGCTTTCTAACACTTAGGGTGGGAAAGCGGGTCATTATATAGTTCGAGCTGACAATGGGCCAGCTAACTTCAATGGTAGTAGTGAGTGCAAATTCCCTGTATAATTGCATAATACAGGTTGTAGATTCGTTGCCCCATCACCACTACCGCAGGTTCTCATTGTTAGACAGTTGACTGAAGCTTGCCTAAATGAGACAACTCGCATTCACACACGTGCATAACAATAACTACTTCGTAATGAGTAGCTAGACTTATATTGGGTCAGGAATAAATGCTTGCAATACGAATATACATGATCATCATTAAAAATACAACGGCCGCTGCCTCAGTTGGAGAGGACACCTTTTCGTACGATTTATGACGTGGCCTCGGAGCTAGACTCACCTTCTCCCACCTCTTTGTCCTCCTCTTGCTCCACTTCTTCAATGTGTTTCTGGTGCACAGAATCTTCGTCCGAGTCGTTTTCGGGCCCACTGCCTTCACCAGCTTCTCTGGCATTCATGCCAAAGGACGCCAACAAGGATTGCGCCGACGACGT
Organism: Metschnikowia lunata; assembly: GCA_030583235.1. NCBI lineage: Eukaryota > Fungi > Ascomycota > Pichiomycetes > Serinales > Metschnikowiaceae > Metschnikowia > Metschnikowia lunata. Next base: position 103,587 of record JAJMHP010000028.1, on the reverse strand, counting down.
GTCTAAGTATATCACCCCATTCTCGTTAGTAATGACGTTGCTGGACAACAACTTTTGCAAGGAAATGGCGCCGGTATCGAGGTCGTGCTCGTCGCTGCTTTTGTCGCGTGATCCCGTGTCTTCGTCGGTGTCTTCGTCATTGTCACCTTGGGCATTTCGCGAGCCAATGTTGCCAAACATTGAGTAGCCATTGCTCTTTGAACGGCCATCACCGTTACCTTGCTGGCCAATGTTGTAACCCTCGCCAAATATCTCCTTGTACATTTCGTTGTATTCGGGCGAGATGGGCCCGTACTCGACACTGACGTAAGCATTCTGGTCGTCTTCCTTGCCCTTGATTGCCTCCATCTGTTCCTTGTGCAAATCGACTTTCTTTATGATCTTGTCGTACCACTGGTCTAGGGTCTCGTTTTTCTCGTAGTCCAACAATGCAACAATGAGAATGGACATGTTGTCGCAACCAATGCCGGATCCTTCTGACGTTGGTGCGCAACACAACTCCATGATCTCCTCGCATATGGTCGTCAAGTCCTTTCTCTCATAAATGCCTCTTCTGACGCATTCCACGCAGTTTTGCGAGGACAAGCAATCCCAGATTCCGTCACAGGCCAAAATGACAAACTCGTCCTTGTCAAAGTCTATGTTGTGGGAAATCACGTCAGGGTAGCACGTGACGATCTGTTCCTCCGCGGGAAGCTCGGCGTTTTTCTTGAACGAAAAGTCACCAATGCCCCTCGACAATGCCAAGTTACCGTTCACTCGACCGACATCCACGTACCCGCCGCCGGCAGTGATTCTAGCCTTTTCGCCTTCATTAAATGGCTTGTGGTCAAACGACAAAGCCTTGGCAAACCCATTAATCGACATCACAGTACGCGAGTCACCGGCGTTACCGCAAATAATCTGTTTTGGCGTGATGATGGCCGACGTAGCGGCACATCCACTCTCGTCATTACGCGTTTCGAAATCTTGCAAGATTGCCTGGTCACACAGCAAAAAACCTTCTTTCAAAGCATTTACGTAGTCGCCTTTTTTGAACGCTTCAGTGGAACACACTAATTCGTGCAAGTGCAACCCGGTGAAAATCGCCGATTTTTCTCCTCCGTGACCATCGTAAACACCAAAAAAGGCAATGTGTTCCTTGTTGGTCAGGTCAAGACCTTCTATTTCACCATACACGTTCTTAACAAGGGCGTGTGCATCTTCCATATTGATTCTCCAACCTTGCATACAAGACAAGCCATAAGCCAAGTACTTGTCGGAGTCACTTTCCGAGTGCTTTTCCGTCTCGGGCTGCGAGAGAATTTGTCCCATTTTGTCTCGATTTTCCGTTTATACTTCTATGTTTGGGTGGGAAAAAAGGCGTCAAAACCCAGATCTGAGTCGTGTGCTGTTTACGCGTTATGTCGAGAGTCAAGTTGGAGCTTTCTCAGACCGCTCTATTCTTAAACGACACCCAGGAAAAACGTTTCGAATTCAAGCAAAATGCAAAATGCAAAACAAAAAAATGCAACAAATTGAAACTCTTGCAATCTATATTCTTTGAAGCCGACAAAGAGTGGTGTTTGTGTGATATCCTTGTGTGATATCCCTGTGCGATGGACCGAGGAGATCTGGATAATTCCTGACTTCCAGACGGATTGTGAGAATTCTTGGTGAAAATCAAGACAAACTTCAATAAATTAACAGCTGCAGAGCTTTGTCGTGCAGATGAGGTGTTCTTCTAGTCGTTCAGAGGAATATAAAGTCAGCTCCTTGTATTGAAAACGTTGATAAGACTCCTCTCCCCGAATTTTTCCTCTTTTTTTTGGTGCTGGAGACAGCACCCCAGTCACGTGAAGAATGCGCGGGTGGACCATGGCTCTGGTCTCGACGCACGCCGCGCATTCCTACTTGGTGGTGGGTCCCATTTTTCCATGCTTTTTCGCTTGGGTACAACTTCGTTGCATTGAGACAGTCTGGGGAATGCAATGTGCGGTCACGAAAGCCTGGACTTAGAGGACATTCCCAGGAAGTTTTTTGATTTCCAGGTCTACTTTTTTTATCTTTTTCAAACCGATTGTTTTTCTCTCTTTCCAAAGATCACTTGTCAGAACCGCTTTCCCTTCTTTGCCTGAACTAAAATTTCATTTTTTTTTTTTTTTTTTTTTTTTTTTTTTTTTTTTTAAAAAAAAAAAAGAAGCAACTATACACACATTGGTTGTAATAGTGATCACTGGTAAGAACACTCTATGACGCTGTGCAACAACGTAAGACACCACCCACCAGGGTTGGTTAGAATTAGTAAGTCGCGTTTTTTAGCTCAGCGCATGTATGAGCTATATTCTAATATCTTCCCCCCTACTAGATATCGATTCTGGCTCAGAGAATATTCTCCTGAAAATATGAATTCTAATAATCGAAAGATTTTTTCGTAAAAAACTTGGTTAAGTCCGATGACCTCAACTCTTGCTTCAGACAACAATCGACGTGCTCAGTTGGGTCATTCGGAGCCTACTGCCATCAGAATTTTCACTTTTCTCAAGGCTAGACGCATACTCAGAGATGAAACCGGCATCATGGCTGATTCTTCTCAGCAATTACAAATGGACAGAGAGACCTATTAAGACGTTTCAGTCGCTGATGATTCTGCTGTGGTGTAAGGCTCTGTAGAATCTATCGATGATGACTGTGTGTTTCTCTCAGGCGAAGAGGAAGAGTAGGGCTGACCTTCTTTTTTTTTTTTTTTTTTTTGTGAAATTTACCTTGAGTATACATTCGTTGCTGTCAGAAAAGCCTCAGTCTAGAACTTCACAGTAGAGAGTGTGCTGTGTGAGCGTAATATTTGGCTTAATTTAAAGTCCTTTTTAGAGTGATGGCTGTAACAAGTCATTGCTCACATGCCTCTACTAAAGCCTCGAGTCGGCTCTGCAAATGATATTATGACAGTTTGAAGCGCTTTGCAAGGCATGATGTAATGGATGATGAGCATGATGCAAACCAAAAAGAAAGAGTGCTTCTCATTCAATTCAGTGCTCGGCACAAAACGGACTTGGCATATCTGGAGACACCACAATCGCCCCGAAGATCATGCCGCAACCAGTCAGGGACTAGTCAGTACTTAGACTCACAACGGGTTCTTCAAAGAGGGATGCGCTCGACCTTTGAAGCATTGTGAACATATGAAGGTAGTACAAAAAGATAAATCGTGAACCATCGTAGTAAATCTTTCATGTGTGCAATTGAATCTCGATTTCGGCAAATATATCCAACCAAGTTTTTTTTTTTTTTTTGTGGAAATATGTAGTCGAAATTATCGAAAAAACCAACCATGGCCACCAACTCACTTGCCCGAACATGGCAAATAAATCAAAATAAATGAAGTATAATAATTGACCGCGTTCTATGAATCTCGCAATTTTTATAAATGATACCCTTGTTTCTTGGCCTACACCTGATAAAGCATATATGTATTGTATTTACTGGTCGTGAACGTTTTCTTCCTCGCATTACCTTGATCGTTAATTCATAAATATTGTTCTCGCCTCCTCTTCAACGTATGTTCTCATAAAGTCATTGCTAATACCACACCTACACCCATCTCGTCTCAGCGGCATTGCCTTCACTTTCTGGGGCCCCAAATGCCACTACCCTTTTGCTGTTCGTAACCCACATTCAAATTCAAGCTGTTGAACTTCGCATTCAAATGATCATTGAAGTTGTAATCGTCACTGGCTGCAGTGCTCCCTTGTAACGACGTAATGCTGCTTGCGAGATTGGAATGTTGACCAAACGGAGAGAACCGGTTTGCTAACTCCCCACCCTGGTGTGGTGTTCCCGGTTGACTCATCTGTGGGTTTTGCGTACCAACAAAATATTGGCTAGGTTGCTGATAGAGATTGGTATGGTGCAGTGGGGTTGGAGACCCTGTGGCAGAATTGCCCTGGAACGGTTGTGCCATAGATGATGACCTCACATCGACAAATGAGCGGTTATTAGAAGTTCTCAAAAGAGCTGCTGCACTCGACGACGTGGGTGTACCAATCTGCGCCAGTTGCTGTGAGGTGGGTGCCGTGGAGTTACCGTTAAAAGCACCATAGTTCAGGTACTTGTTTTGTGTCGACGTCTTTTGATGTTGAGGCCCAGAATGTTGGTACTGGGCATAGTGGTTTTGATTAGGATGGTGGTTTTGATGGTGTTGATGTTGATGATGATGTTGATGCTGTTGATGTTGATGCTGTTGATGATGAGGATGCACCGGGGTCGACGATTGTCTTGATCTTGGCAACGCCAAAGCAGATTGCGACTGTGATCTCAACAACTCTGGCTGATGAACGTTGGTTCCCATCATATTGTTCGGGTAGATGAGATTCGGCATTTGGCTTAGGTTCATCATCGACGACGAATGCAGCGAGTGACTATTGGACACTTGACCCAATGTAGGAGTTTGTATCGAAGGCGTCAATTGGGAAACAAGCGGCTGCGAACCAGGGGCATGGATCGAGTTTTGCTGCGGATGGAGATGAGTATTATAAGCAGCATTCTGCTGCTGGCGTTGCTGGATTGTCTGCTGCCCCGGTTTTCTCCTGATAATAATGAGGCCATTGTCGAAAAGCTCTAACAAGTTCAAGAATGAACATATCATCGAAAGTGCTTTCCGCTGACCCATATTCAAGGTTGAGGGAAAGGCCATTTCAAAAATGAGCTTGGAGGTGTCGTCACGATAAGTGAGTAGCTGCGAGTAGAGCTCAAGCACTTCTGGGTCATTCAAGTTCAATTCCGCTGGTGGAGATGAAAGATTATGGCTGACCAGTGGAAACAGGGCAAAAAACCTCTCGGTTTGGGAAGGAAACGTTTGCCCATTCACACTCAAGTTCTTCGTCGCGGCTGTGGTGGAAGTGACAGACACAAGCAGGGCCAAGGAAGCATTTGACCCGGATCTATGCTGTTCTTCCAATTGGCCACGCTTTTCCCTCTTCTCCCTCTCGATTCGCTCTCTCTCTTGCAAGGGCAACATTTTCTTGTACTCGACTCTCAACTTACGGCCACCAATCTCGCGCCCATTGAGCTGGTTCACAACCAGAGACGTTTCGTCGGTCGAGGCGAAGTTTGCAAACGCCAAGCCACGGAAAACGCCGTTGTCAAAGTGGTAGTTGAAGGCGTATGGCAAGGGTAAGTTGAGCTTGGTCATGACATCCAACAACTGTTCCTTTTTAATGGCAAACGGGATGTTTTTGATGACAATCGCAGTGGGGATCAAATCATCGTCTGGGTCCGCTTCACCGCTTGCAATATCGTCGTCGTTATCGTCGTTATCTCCGACATTTGAAGACGAGTCTCCCGCATTGGAAGACGCCACGTTGGAGGACTGCTGGCCACGCATTTTCCCCATTTGTACATCCTTTTTGCTGCCATCTAGCCCGACTACATTGAGAGCCTGTTGACGTTTTTGCTGCTCGACCCACGGACCCACATCGGTTACAAGAGGAGGCACACTATCGCTCATTAGAGACGCACGTGGATGGTCTTCCAGCAACCCCGTGTACAAGCGGCTAGAGCCAGAAGATACTCTCACATGGGTCATTTGTGGTGTGATCACACCTACCGCTTGAGGAGCCGCCGAAGTCGGGTTATACAGCGACGAGTCATATCCAGAAGCGGACAGTAACGACGAAAGAGACGGTCTCCGTTGGATCACCGAGTCTAGCTGGGGAGGCGTCGAAGATAAGTTGCGCAAATCCATCATAAGACTTATAGATGTAAGTTTCTGATGCCTGCCAGAAAAAGCTGTGAATGGATTTGTCTTCAGGTTCCTGGTCTTAGATCAGTTTTAGATCAGGTTCGTATTTGCCTAGAAAACACGCGTTTTATGTCCAAAAGCAAATACCTTGAGTGAGGGGACTGGATTCTTGTTTCTGAAAAAACAGACCTGATTTGCCTTTATCGCCGCACTGAGTGGTGTTTGGCTTGTCTTGCCCTTCTAGTAACTTGACGCAAGAAGGAAGTATTCTGAATAAGTATAAAGTAGCACTAGCTGGGTCAATAAGAGTGACAGCAGCAAATTCAAAATACCGATTGATGAGCTGTAGGGCGAGATGAACTTCAGAATAGCGGAAATCGTCTTATCTAGAATATAGCAAATTGCGTTCCGGTGGCAGAAGATCACCTGGTGCAGAGTGTTAGCCTGAAATGTGAGGTGAGGTTGAGAAATTCTCCAGCAGGTAAGAAAAAGCCTTGGGCCGTGAACTCGACTCGACCGGGACCGCGCGATTGTTTGCAACAGGTGCCTTCAGGCTTCAGCCGACTGACATCTAGTAATGAGGGGAGATTTACATACGGAGCACAAAAAATGGGGAATTTGTGTGAGAAAAAAAGAAATCGAGGGCTATAGAAATAATTATAGATCAAGCAAAAAGAAATGATAAACGGGTGTCTTTTGAAATTTGACCTAGTGCCACTTCAGGCCTTATAGTTGTTGGATGTCGAATTGGGCAGGTGGAGCGCGCGCGGGCCCGGGCACTTTCTCGAGTTCGGCGTGGGTACATGAAAGCTGGAACAGTCCGAAAGGCCCCAGGGCAATTTCCAGGTGTTGTCTACGGGGATTTGCAAATTGAAGAGGAAGAAAGGAAGAGGAGAGAAGAAAAATGAAGTGACATTAAAGGAAATGAAATCGGATTATTTCAGGTTTGGTTAGCTGGAGCTACTTCATTGGCTGTTGCTAAGCATAACATGTCTACCGCGCTGGCAGAAAGTGCTTCGGTCAACGCGGAAGCGGACGGTGCACGAAAGCGAACGGTGCACGAAGCGAGCTGCGAAAAAGGCCACAATAATTCACCAGGAGAACCATTTGGGTTTCTGATGGTCAAACAGTTGAAGGAAATTTGCAAAAGAGAGAGAAGAGAATAATGGAAGAGCTTGTTTTATTTTTTGCCTTGGCCGACAATGACTCTGGGGGCCTTTCGATTTGGCTAAGCATACATGTACTTCGAAGACAGTGCTGAAATGAGTGGTGGAAGAGATACGTCGAAATGTCTGAAGATGGCAGACTTCGAAAAGGAATGTCTTTGTCAGCTGATAATTCTATTTCTTTCGCTCTTCTAACTTTCAAAGCCTACCCAAACTGTTATGGAGCAGTTTTCTTCTCTTTTTCATTTGCTCCTCTTGTCCATTGGAAATCGTTTGTTTCGCACCCGCAAGAAACTGTGGAAATCAAGCACACGGCACACGAGTTTGCATCACGTGACGAGGTGCTTCGCACCCACGCTGTGTTCTTTGTCGGAAAAGTCTCAACGTGTACTTTATCTCTCTGTCCTATCAACGAAAATAATGGTATGTTGCAACTAGTCAAGAGGACTACTTATGTTACGCAAGTAATTTCGGATTTTTCCTTTAATATTAGAAAAATACTCCAGAACTCCCCACTGGGTGTCTTGTGTTCCTGACGACCTGGGCTAGTCCAGGTGACTGCACCAAGCAAAGCACTTCGAAGTATCTTACATCAGTTGAAAAATTCAAAAGACGAACTTCATATCCTCATTTGTTTTGGAATAAAACCACTAACATGTCTAGTCGTCGTCCGCTGCCCCAGGTGGCTTGAGAAGTGCAGTCAAGAGAAAGAATGTTGCTGACAAGAAATCGAAGAACGCCGACCAAATGCCACTCTCCACGCGTGCTGCGGGTGCCGGTGGCTCGTCTGCTACGATGTTGAAATTGTTTACCGATGAGGCCCAAGGCTTGAGAGTTGACCCCTTGGTGGTGTTGATCTTGGCCGTTGGGTTCATTTTCTCTGTGATCATCATGCACGTGATTGCCAAGATCACGGGTAAGTTCACTTCCTAGTTTTGTACATTATATAGCAATCTGATAATCATGGGAACGGGTGCTTCTATTTACATGCATGCGAGAATGTGTTTGGTGGCATCTCCAACCTCACTAATGTCCACGATATACTTTTTGGGGGTTCCCTCCAGGTCAAGCTCCACTTGCCAGCGTTCATTGGCCTTTTTGAGCTCGGCCAGCCCAGAATTGTAGATTTTCCCTCGTACTTCTATTTCCACTGAAGGATAGCGCTTTCCAACGATAACAACGAGCGGGATTCCAAACATATTTGAGTCCTTGATTTTCTTGCCCATCCTGACTTTTGGCCTGTCGTCAACACGGCAATCAACATCATGGTAGGAAAGATGTTTGACTATTGTTTCTTCAGCTTCACTGTCACTGGTGTTATTGATGACAGTTACTTGCCACGGGGCGATACTAGCAGGCCATCTGAGTCCGTCGGAATCTCTGTTTATTTCAGCAATAGCTGCGATTATGCGACTAATACCTATTCCATAGCAACCCAGCACAACAATGGATTTCTTCAATGTTCCATCACCCAGCGGATGTTCCACAGAAAAATCAAACATTTTCGTGTACTTGTCCCCAAGATAGAAGGTGTGGCCCACCTCGATTGCCCTTTTCGAGGCCAACTTTCCGTCTTCGCATTTGTAACAGATCTCGCCTTCCTCGGCCGCTACTATAGGAATATCGGTGAGAGTGGTGATAAGGGACCGGTTGATAAATTTGATGGGAAAATCGGGGAAGTTGGACCTTGAATTGAGACGCAGGTCCATTACACGAACGATTTGCTTCGAAATGAGCGAGTCTTCATCATTAAACATTTCCAAGATTTGCTCCTGGTTAAGCTTCCCCGATAAGTCAATATCCGGGATTTCTTCCTTGAGAAAGCGGGGCTGATGTACCCTGGAAGAAGGATAGTATGCACAAACAAGCGTCTTCTTATCATGCGCAGTATAGTAAGCGACAGAAACATTGGAATGCTGTTGTTCCTCTTCCGGAAAAGAGAGTGTTCGCTCAATATTCAGCGATTCGCCGCAATTTGTGCACGTAAACAAGGTGTCTTCGCCCGTTTCATGGATATAGTGCCATTCGTGAGAAAGCGAGCCTCCGATATCGCCCGAGTCCGCGTCTGCCATGACAAATGGCACCTGAAGTTGGCGAAAGATCTCGCGATAAGCGCCCACCATCTTCTGGTACGAGACCATGGCTTCCTCGGGCGAAATGTCAAATGTATAGGCGTCCTTCATGATGAACTCGCGACCTCGAAGAAGTCCGCTTCTGGGCCTCTTTTCGTCACGGAATTTCGTATTGATCTGGAAGAACAGAAGCGGGAAATTCTTGTAGGAGTGGGCAAGGCTTTTTGCTAGCGTTGTGATTTCCTCCTCGCACGTAGGGGCCAAGCAGTAGTCGGCCTGGGAGAAGTCCTTTAATTTAAACAACTCCGTACCATCCCATCGTCCAGATTGTTGCCATAGGGAAGCATGAGATAATGAAGATAAGCTGACATTTTCCGAGCCTGCATTGAGCATCTCGTGGTGAACCAAGTTTCGAAGCTTGTTGAGTACGAATGAGCCCATTGGTAGCCAATGGACAAGTCCGGGTTTTGGGTGGAGAACGAACCCAAGCTTAGTGAGTAAATGATGTGTTGGGGTCTTCGCCAACCTGGAGGACTCAAAAAGCTCATTATTTACATGGTAAATACGAGGTAGAGCCGGGACTCGCCGGAGAGGGGTCATTCTGCGTGCTACACCTTTCCAAATTAAGGGGCATGTATTGAAAGTTTAATTGGGTAGTATGCTAGTTACTGGAATGGATGCAAGACTGTCGCGTGCGGCACAAGACTGAGTGGGTGCGAAGCAGTGTTCTTATAAATATAACTTTTAGCTTATTTGATTCAACGAATGGATCATTTGGTAAATTTTGACGTATTCTTATGTAACCCGATGGTTTGAACTGATCTTAAGAGCTATCGGGTATTTAGCACATGAGCCCAGATGTCATAGTGAAAAAATGACGAATTTCGGATTGACCAAGAACAATGCCTTTACGAAGCGAAGCAGGTCTCAAACACGTCTTTGACCGGACTCCAAGAGAAAATGAACGTTTGCACACTTCTATGGCTCGACAGGACCACCGATATTTCTGGCAGCTGAGGCCACGATCCAAGTTTACGGAGCATTCCCTTAACGTAGTACCGGCTAAACGAGCTAACTAAGAAGAGCTGGACAAAGGAACTCTACTGCTTACACAGCAAATTAGGCTGCTAGAATCTTAATAGAGCAGAACTTCTAGGCAAGGTTTGACCAAGTCAGCAGCTGCGCTGTGAAATATGGCCTTATCTTGCGTCTAAATGTCCAACAGAAGCTTGAGGTCGGCCCGAAAAAAAGAGAAATTGCTCAAAAGAATAGAACTGACAGCAGAACGGGGCCAATTGGGAATACTAGTGCAAAGTGAGAATTTTCAACCACAGCACTAGATCAATCGCAGGATAAAAATCATGACCAGAACCCAAGCAGCATTTAAAAAACTCATGGTAAAATATCAGTCTTCTCGATTCTCCCTACACTCTCCTACTAATCAAGCACTAGACAGTGGTCAAATTGTATTTATTATGTATGCATCATAGATTGACAGGCACTTACTTGGTCAACTCCTCACCGAAACGCTTCAAGTTGGAGAAGGCGCTCTGGAAGTCTTCGCCAGCTTTTTTCAAATGCTCCTCATCGGCCTTGTTCCAAACACCGTTGGCCTTGTCCTTGGCCTTTTGTGTCCACGAGTCCAAGTTCTTCTTGGCAGCCTCGTACTCCTCCGAAGCTCTCTTCTTGGCATACTCATAGTTGTCCGAGATGTTTTGCGATTGCTCGTTGATGGTAGACTTCAATTCTCTGTGGCCATCCTTAGCGGCCTTTTGAGCTTCATCAGCCTTGGCAGAGCCCCAGCTGATCCACTCGTTTTTCTTGGATTCCAAATCTCTTTGAGCATCCTTGGTGGCCTTCTCGGCCTCCTCGGCCTTGGCAGACCCCCAGGAAGTCCACTCATTCTTAGTGTCTTTAGCAGCCTTCTCAGCCTCTTCGGCCTTGGAAGAGCCCCAGTTAACCCATCTGTTCTTCTCCTTTCTGGCATCCTCGGCAGCCTGTTTGGCCTCCGCAGACTTGTCGTCGGCCCAGTTCGCCCAAGAGTTCTTCTCGCTTTGGAGCTTAGCATCGGCCTCGTTGGCCTTCTTTTGGCCCCAGTTGAACCACGAGTTCTTCTCGTTTTCAGCCTTCGCCTTCAATTCGTCCTTCTTGTACTCGGCGTCGGACTTCTTGCCGGACCACCAAGACGACCACGACTGGTTCTCTCTGTACAACTCATTCTTAATTTCCTGTTGTCTAAGAGAAGTGGAAGAAGCCAATTTCTTTACCTTCTCCTCGTCGGTCTCGCCAAGAGAGTTCACGAATTCAATGTACTTGGCGGCCCAACGGTTAGGCAAAGGCTTGTTGTCGATGATTTCAGCATTAGTACGAACATCCCTTTGGTACTCGTCCAACTTTTGAGACCACTCCTTGTACATCTCAGTGTCCTTGATAGTGGAGACGGCATCTTCAGTCTTGTTACGAATGTCAGCAACGGAACTCTGCGCAGTTTTCTTAAGTTGCTTACCAAAGTCCTTGGTGTCCTCGCCAAGTTTGCGGAAATCCTCCTTCAATTCCTTTGGAGGGCCGACCTGGGAAATTCCAAGAGGGTTGCCCTTCTTGTCCCTAGGGAAAATTGGCAGGACGTTTTGGTCGTAGAGGTAGACACCACCTCCAACGACGGCCAAGCCCAAAATCAACTTCTTTGTCATTTTAAATTAATTGAATCGATGTGGTGGGGGGGTGTAGATCTAATAAAACTAAAGACAATTGCCCAGGAGAGGTGGAATTGTACAAGAGTTAAATATTATTTGAGTGATCGGAAATCAGAGGAGGAGGAAAAAAAAAAAAAGAAAGAAAGAAAATCCACAATGCAGCGAGACACTTGTTTTAAAGGGCGTCGGTTTGTCGCTCCCTCGAAAATACATAACAGCAACTAAGTGGAAGGGGCCCAATTATGGGTGCGTGGTGCTTGCTAATTCTATGTCTGACTTCGCAGCAAACGACATACGCTGACTCTGGGGTAGGTGAGGCACACGCCCAATTGGGCCGCGGCAAAAGAACAAGTGATAGAAACATAACAGCAGTAAAAGAAATGTCGGTTTTGGAGACAGTCAAAAAATAGTGTCCCTTCTTCTTTGATAATGAATATAGGAACGGTTTTCAATAACAAAGACCAAGGGCTCCGGCCAAGTCACGCGTGTCGAAGTCTCAGATCCGGAATTCCCCTCCATTTTGAAACCGGGCTTGGGAGCACTTGAAAATACCGGATTCCGGCGTATCGCCGGCTATATGCCGGCCGCGCACTGTGGCCACTTGAATATTGCTATGGTTGCGAGCACCCGTGTCTCATACACTGTGCACTTTTGCTTTCCAGAATGATCCACGGTGAAAACCTAGGCGACATGTGAGGTGCATGAGTGGGTTGACTGAATGCATGGAACCAGTTCTTACTGGCCTTGCTTTTTTTTTTCTTTTCCCTCCATTGTTCATTTTTGGTCCGCTATCGTCGGTTTTGCCTCGGTCCATTTCAACCGAACAGGATGTGTTAAAACTTTTGGCTTCTCACTCTATAGCTATTTAGTCAAGCATCCAATCTTGGAGTTGCCGCACGAGATATGCTGTGATTTTCCAATTCAACCTCCATGTGCCCCGTCCCAAGATCATATTCTCAATCTTATAGAGGTCGACGTCTCTAGGAAAAGAAAAACCAAAAACAAGCAAACATAGCTCAGGTATTCTTCATTCTTTGACGACTATAAAGCTCTCTCAAGAAAATTAATAAGAAAACCGCGACTTTCCGCTTCCAGCTTAAAAGCCTGGCGTTGCTTGTAGAGATCAGGAATGGACCTAGATCTGGCACGCGCCATGTCTTTTAATAGCCACACTCAGAAATCGATTTTTGCTATTTTGGTCTTCACCGAGACAATAGAGTAGATCCCACATGGTCTTTAGATAAGTCACTGCGTTTCTGAACGCATCTTCCCGCAACTCTTGAAAAGTACTTCAGCATAATTGCGAGCGGATGAGAACCGGGTCTTGGTAAACCTGGCCATTCCGCTTGAAAAACGGCGACTCTTTGCTTCTCTTCATCTTTTTCGTCCAGTACTTCGTCCATTTCTCCTTCTCCCCCTTTTTCTTCGTCTCTTTCACTTCATGAAGCGCTTCAAGATTTTACCCATGACAGAAGTGACAGGCTTATTAATCTAATCAGGCAAAGTTTTTATGGGCTTTGCAGAAAAGTTAGTGCGACCGAGATCTAGAGCAAATCAACTTGACAGCTTGGGACTCGGTGTCAAAAATGGCTGCAACCTTCGACTGCGAAACGTCAGAAACCCGAAACTTGGAAGCACCAGGGCTTGCGGGTCAGTCTTCCAAGTATCTGGAAGTGAGCGAATTACTGAAAAATAGAAATCCACCACAAACACAGTACCACCAAGAAAGAACAGAAAAAAATAAAAAGGCCGGCGAAAAATGCGGGCGTTTTTATTTGCTCTCCAATCCCATGGCAGTTCATCTTATCCATTCCTGCTACAATATAATGGATTAACTGATGAGGCAACGTGCAACCTGATTTCAAGTCGATGAAATCGGTGTGCATTGGCCAACGAGGCAATTCCACTTGCAAAGGTTTGACGTTAACGAGGCACCGGCATCTTCAGAAAATGTACATGATGGATTCTCGAAATAACGAATATTGAGAATCGCGAAGAAAAACTAACCCACTTTCCTACCGGTATTATCTACACTTCATATGCGTTATTTTTGGAAAACGTAGGCGTGGTCTTATCTCGTTGGCCTACGGGTGCAATGTTCCATTGTTGTTGCTCTATTGATCCAGTGTTTCACCATTACAATACAGCCAATACAAGCGCGCACGTTTCAAAAGATAACAAAGACTGATAAATGCTGAAAAACTGTAGCAAAGACTTGCAAGGCTTCCAAACTACCTGTCTCATGACCAAGCATAATAGGGCAGTCTCTTAAAAAAGTGGCCGACAGACGTGCTAATAAAAAGAACAATCGGATCAAGTTACTTGTCCTGTACATAGTCTGGGGCGGAGGCATGACTCTCTTGTTGTCACACGTTCCGGCTCCAGCCGCCACTAGTCACGGTACGGTTATTGCCAGGCCGGCCCTCTACAGGCGCGGGCCAATAACCACAACATGGCCGTCATCCACCCCACACAGCCTAGACTCTCTTCACCTTCGACGCTTTAGGTTTATCACTGATAAGGAAAGCAAAAGTTGTTGTGAAATAGTGTTTCTTATTGAATCTGGGTATATTTGATTAAGCTGACTACATTGGGGATATTCTAGGGCGTTTTTATAATTTCGATGTTGTATTAAGGTGCACGTCAGACGCTCTCTTATATTTTTTTAACAATTTTTTTTTTCTTTTTCTTTTTACATTTTTTCTTAGCAGCCTATTCCTACCCTCAGGCTCGGCTTCGTGCTCGCTTGCCTCTGGCTGAAACCTCTCTTCAGATTATCTTTCCTGACAATACCCAGGATATTTATCACAGGGCTTTTCCCGAATTAGCTGTAAAAAAAAAGGGGGGATTCGGCATCATCACAAAACCTTAATAGGGGCATTTTTGACGGTGACCTTATAGACCTTTCCATCCATTCAGGTCTCCTGCATTTTTTACATCAGGCACTCTCACAGATATTGCAAGCGTTGAGTTTTAACTTTTGGCGTGGCCATTGATGCTGTGACTACATGACATCATCGGTATCTACATCCAAAGACTACATTTTAGAAACCGAAGCAAAAAACAGAAACGAGCTTCACGACTCTCTTTTTGCTGTCTGGAAAAGGTGCCAAAACGCCAAATTATCACGAAAGCGCCTCAGCAACAGATCATGGAGATTGATGAGTGAAAAACTCTTGAACCGATCTCAGAAAGCCATGGATAAATCGCTTTTGCACCTCCAGGACCAACTGCTTTTCACGGCGACTCAGCCTATTTATACTTGTGACCAAGGACTCCCCGAGAGACCTTCGCTATTTCTGGACTTGTCTCGTCATACCTCCAACAGCATCTTGACTTTGCAAAAGCTCAAGCCATCAGAATACACTCTGGCGCCTGTATCGGGCGACGAATCGTCTGATATCTCTGAGGACGACTCTTTGGAAGGCGATTATTTCGATTACGAGTCTTCGCGAAAGGGCCAAGCCGTTGTTTCGCCACTTTCAACGAAACGTAGAAGTTCTGCCAGCAAAACGAAAGCACATGCTGAGCCCCGCTCGTTGGGAACAAGTGATTACAAACACGAGGATTTGAGCCCGTCGAAAAAAGACGAAGACGGTCTCGAATTCCGCAGAAATATCGCTAAAAACAATGGCAACATATTCTTCATCTCAAACTCGCCTTCATCGCTTGAGCGCGACAAGCCCGGGTCTCATTTTAGCCACCGCCAGCAAGCTTCTGCTATCATAGCTAACCCCGTTGAACGAAAGGACTCACTTTTTACGAACACCGCAGCCATGAGTGTAAGCTCTTTTACCAACGACGCATCTAGTCTCTCTTCGACCGACATATCAGAAGTAAGCGATGCGGGTGATCATCCCACGTGTTTTCAGGAAGTTGATCTTGACACGAACGTGGCAGATTCTCGGTCTATGAAAAGCGGAAAGAGCTTGAGACTGGCGGATGATAACGACAGTGAATGGATGTCCGTGTCTTCGGAAAGCGAACAAGGATCAGCATCTCCCGAAACACAACCTATCTCCTTTGCAAAACGAATTCCTATTCCCCAATCAGGTGCTGAAGATGACTCTAAATTGTCTCCTCCTGCCGAAGATACACTCAAAAGCTCACCTTCGTCTCTCAGACCCAGGTCACTTCTTTCGGGACTATTTTTCAGCGAGATGAGCACAAACACAATACGCTCTCCATTATCGGTCAAAAGTGCAAAAGTCGAGTCGAAATCAGCAAAGCCGGTTCTCAAGAGATCTTCAACCACCGGCGTCATCACCATTGACCAGGGCAAAACCTCACGTGGTTTGCAGCGGCCTTCCATCCTTCTTTCGAAAAGATTTGCGTCGTCTTCGGATTTTGCAAACAATGCTGCACCACATCGTTCGCCGGTGCTCTACGTGGCAGAAGAGGAGACCATGAAAGAAGACGTTGCAATCTCGGGTGAACGGAATCTTTTTGCCAAACAGACTTCTAGTGTCGGTCTTTCCAACTACTTGGCCACGGCAGACGGGAGACGAAAGTCCGATCCCAAAAGCTCAAGCAAGAAGATCCAAACCGAAGCAAGCTCGAATACCGTTGACAATCTACTCTCCAGCAGCTTGAGCAAGTATGGGTCTCTTCAACGCCAAAGTTCATTAAAAAACATATTTTCCAAAAGCTCAATCAGCCTCACGTCTTTACTCGGACACGGGATAACCGGGAAAATCAAGCTCCATAGCGAAAACAAGTCGAGCGAAAACATGAAGGCATTATTGTTGCAACAACCACAGCAGCCTGTTGCGCCCATGGCGTCACTGTTTGCAGAGCATCTTTCGCAACAGAGTCTCATGGAACAAAGTGCAAGTGATAGCACCATCTTAACCGGTAAGAGTGTTCGGGTGGAGCCCAAGATTGTAAAGGACTTTCAGCCCTCGGTGGATATTAGTGATTCCTTGAAAGACTCGTTGATGATCGACCACAAGCTTGGCAAGGCCCCGCTACCGGATCGGGTCATCAGTGACGAGGACTTGTTTTCAGGGCATGACAAGGACACATTCCTTCACGACTCCAACGACTACCACTCAAAAGGATGGTAGAGTGCCTTGCGACAACCGACTGAATATTTGCGCCATCGGGCTACTGTCGAAATATATATAAAAGAAGGCAATTGCTGATCCCTGGCTGGTTTCAGTGAGATTGGTATTGCATACATAGATCAAATTAAATGCATGCGCTAACAGTACAATGCAATGGCCGCTCGTGTGCGCGTAGAGTAAGCAATAAGCAGGAACAGAGAACAGATGCCAGAGGCAATCCTAAACGTCTTTGATGCTTTGACACGAATTGTCGCTATTTTGGTTTGATTCGAGTTGTAAATCTCAAGTGGCATGAAAACTTGCTACTATGAGCTTTTGGGCGTAAATGCCACCGCTACCGACAACGAATTAAAGAAGGCTTATAGGAAAAAAGCACTCCAGCTCCATCCAGACAAAAACCCGGATGATGTTGTTGGTGCTAATGCTCGCTTCACCCTTGTAAGTGCAGCCTACGAAGTGCTCTCGGATCCTCAGGAAAGGAGCTGGTACGATGCCCATAAATCTCAGATCTTAATGGACGATGATGAGTATACTCATACTGCACAAGATGCTCAAAGCATGGTGATTCCTAGCATGTCGGCGGAGGAGCTTCTACGATACTTCAATCCGGCTCTTTTCGGTCGAATTGACGATTCACAAGCCGGTATATATAGTGTAGCTGGTCGACTTTTCGAAAGACTTGCCGCTGAAGAAATCAGACATGGAAAGTATCAACAGGCTGAAGGGTATGATGTGTTGAAAGACGATGCTCCCAATGTGGACGCCATTGACGAAACTTTTCTTATGTACCCCCGGTTTGGAAATTCGCATAGCGACTACGCGACAAAAATTCGGGTCTTTTACCAGGAATGGAGCAACTTTTCCACCATCAAGACCTTCAATTGGATGGACGAGTACCGGTACTCGTCTGCGCCTGATCGTCGCACCAGGAGGCTCATGGAGAAAGAAAACAAAAAACTTCGTGATGCAGCCAAGCGCGAGTATAACGATACCGTTAGGAAGTTTGTGCTGTTTATGAAGAAGAGAGACCCCCGTGTGAAGATTGGTGCAGAGGCGTACGAAAAGGCTAAAAGAAAGCAGCAACAGGAGGCGATCAAGAGGCAAGCTCAGGAGCTCAAAATCCAGCAGATGGCCGATGCAACAAACTACAAGATGCAAGACTGGGAGAAGATGAATGCGGACGAGTTGGAAGAAGTCGAGCGCATGCTCCGAGAGGAGTTCGACTATGATAGCGATAAGACAACGGACTCGGAATTTGATGAATTTGTGGAGAATTTCGCCGACGATCTCCATGAGTGTGTCGTGTGCAACAAAGTCTTCAAGTCAAAGAACCAATTCGATACACACGAGAAGTCGCAAAAACATAAGACGATGGTGGAGCAGATTCGGGAAGAAATGAGAAGAGAGGGGTTGGACTTGGGCATAGATGCTGATGATAACAATGATTCAGCGTTTGAAACCGCGCTAAGTGAACCTTTTTCTGACTCGGCTCACGATTCAGAACAGTCTCCACTGGACGACGATGATATAAATGTTGATGCCGAGGGACCAGAAAATGTTTCAAATGAATTTCCTGCATCACCGTCTGTGGTGGCCGAATCGGCCCAAAACGGCTCTTCACATGAGCCTCAGCAACTGATGTATGAGGGTTTAGATGTCGATGATGACGTTGATGATTCCAACGATTTCGATGACATCGATGAAGGCTCTGGCAAAATGTCTAATGGCCGAGTTCAAGCTGATGAGTCTCCTGCTACCTCTGAGGCTAAGCTGAGAAAAAAATCAAAGAAAGGCTCTCGTAAAGCTCCCGGCGTAAGTGAACTACAAGATGAGCTCGCGAAGATTGTCAATGGATTAGGTCTCGAGACCGAAGATATGAGCGACTCGTGGGAAGATGACAAGAAAAAGAAAAAGAAGGGCAAGAAAAAAAGCGAAGGCCCAAAGACTGCTAAAACAGCAACTCCCACCCCGACTGAGGCGGAACAAGACTCGAAGCCGAATCCGAAGCCGAAACAAGACCTCGCTCTGCACAAAATTCTGAACGGGTCGGAAATGTGTCTTTCCTGCGAAGAGATTTTTACCTCGAGGAACAAACTATTCCAGCATGTGAAAAAAACAGGCCACGCTGCGCCTGTGAAAGAGGTCAAGAAAACCAAGGTTAAGGGTAAAAAGAAGTAATCTTGCGGTCCCAGAGCACTCTCTTTGGCCATACAATTTGTCTATAAATTCTGCATTCAATCATTCCATTCGTCACTTTTGTTATAACCTCCAAATGGACCACCAATTATTTTAGCCCGGTTTTGGACCGCTTGACTGTGGCAGTTAGCGGCTCGCTTATACCCTTGTTACCCAGAGCACCCAAACCTTCGCCCTTGATCCAGCCGAGCCTCTCAAGAAGTTGACGGCCAATGTTGTTGTTTCCAATTTCAGGGGCTTTCCCACCGACGATGTCTCCTTCCTTGACCATGGCTGTGCTTTGAGGAACGCGACTGTCCTTCTTACCATCGGTTGCTGCAATTTCTTCCTTTGTACGTGGCTTGACGTCGACACGCTTAAAGACTGGACGTTGCTTCATAATGTATCCAATTTGGTCGTACGCAGGTAAATACCGGAACGTTTTCTTTGTCTTGGCAACTTTCATGAATAAACTCAATCCGTTACCACCGCACCTAATGCATTTCATGTTGTAATGCCCTGCTAGTTTGTTAATTGTCTTGTTCCCGTGACCGTCTAGTGGCGGGAAGCTCATGGTCTCTCTAGAGAGATCATGCAAAAACGACTCAAACTCGTCCTTGATCTCCTTGATGTGGAGCGAATAATCGTACTTTATTTTCAAGTCGTTCATCTCGATTCCTTCGATTCGGCGTTTCTCCTGCTTTTGGAGTTTCTTCTCTTTACGCGATTTCTTTTGATATTGGAATTGCTCCATCAATGATTCCCTGAGCTCGAGCTCCAAATGAGACCCAAGCTCTATTTTCTGTTTCCGACCTCTTCCTTTCTTCTTGAGCGTTTGAGTTGGAGGTAAGTCAAAGTCCCGCTTCACTTTTTGTCGCTGTCTAGCAAATGCAAGAATATCCTCTAGGCCTTCTTCATCTGAATTGAGATCCAGTTCTTCATTCTCCCCGAGTTCATGGTCAGAAGAAACATAAACATCATAGTCATCAACTTCTGCAGAACTCACAGAACCTTCAGTATCTAGGCCGCCGTTGTCACCATAGTCGAAGCTGTCAGCACCATCAATGTCATCCGGTTCTTCAGTCAGATCTTCACTCTCATCAATGTCCTCGTCGAAGTCATCATCAAATTCGAGACTACCCATGATTTGGGCCTTATAGTCCTCAAAAGCCGCCTCCTCGTCAGTATCTTCAGACTCCTCCTGGTAATAACTGTCCAGAAAGTCCTCAAGACTCATCAGGCCTTTTGCAATTGACCGTGGAAGGGTTGTACTTATATTACCAAACTGATCAGTCAGGGTATGGAGCATCACTTTCCCAACCAGGAGATATGGGTCATGATCTATAACTGAAGATTTGTTCTCTTTCAGGAAATCAGCATATTCATTCTTGGTGGGCTTCTTTCGTTTCCGGGAACTCAAAACAGAACGGGTAGACTGTTTCTGGATACCATGCCTCGAATACACATCGTCGTCGCCGGTCTCGTCAATAGTGAAATACTCATAGATCGCTTTCTCATCTATTTCGTCGGCACTGCTATCCACGACTTCATTGTGGATTTCAGCATTTGACTGCAGGTGAATCTCTAAGGCGCTTCTGTTGGTGGAAGTTGGCACTTTTGATCTACCGTCAGCATCTTGTTCATGATAGTGTGAATCTGATGTAAAGAACTCTGATTTGAGAGGCTCAGGAATGTTTTCGAGGCCATTCTCAAGGGCATTTTCCTCGGGATTTTCAAATTCGATATCACTGAAATAGATTTCCACACGTTCAAGTTCCTCCGAGTTCTGGGTCACGCTGATTGGTATCTTTCGTACAGACTCATGAGGATGTATGCATTCTTCGAAAGAATCTTCAGAAATTTCTTCTTCATTATCGACTTCAATAGTTTCAATTCCAGCGTCCCTCCCACTCGCATCGTCTCCTTCATCGTCCAATACAAAAGAGTTTCCTCGCGCCTCTTCTTCAATATTTGGAGAAAACTCTGACTGAACATTAAGTCTCTCCAAGTCCATGGCAAGATCATCTTTTCGAACGTATCTCTTCATTTGCTCCATGAGCTCTTTTCCCGGATCATACACGCTTTGCGCCTTCACAAACTCTACTCGGCGATAGCGTAAGGGCTGAGACATGGTTTCTTCAAGATGGCTGTCCGTATACTGAGCCTCGGCCATCATTCGCCTATTGGGTCTTTTTGAAAGACTATGCATCGTACCACCTACTTCAGGTAAATATTCGCCACTTTCCAAATCCATAAGTTCGGGAGCATCGTGGTGGGGCCGTGCGGCCGTTTTGTTTCTATTGGCCCTCCTTTTCAGCGACTTGCTTAAGTTAAACCTGCCTCCTCCTCGGGAGCCACCTCTACTGCCCCGTGTACGAGACCCGCCCCTGGATCGCCCTCCTCGTTTGGGCATATTGATAAAAAGGAGTTTTACGCTTTTTTTAAGAGAAAAATAAAAAAAAAGTGTGGTGAAAGGAAGTTGTGGAGTCTAGATATCGAAGCAGCCTCAGCACGTTGCGAGTGAGAAAGCGCACCTAATTAAAAGACAGATATTGGGTTCTGTTCGGGTGAGACGTCTGTCTAGAAGAGAGGAGGTAAAGTTTCGAGAAAATTTCAAAGAGTTAGAATTATGAAGAATAGTTTATAAGATCGATGTTTTTAAAAGGAAAATGTATAGATATTCAAGAATAAAGGAGAGAATACAACTCTTGTGGCTCGGTGATGTTGGATTTGCAGCGACGTCGACGTCTCGGGCCTAATTAAATTCGGTGGCGGGAGCCGCACCGTGTCCATCTGGGAAGTACTAATGAAGAGATGGCGTGGGTCTGCGAGGACCTTCTCCGTGAGACGACATGTTGTGAATTACGAATAAACCTGAACCGGAATAAAAAAAGAATTATTTGACTATCCCAAAGTTTTGATAAGAATTAAAAAGTTTGGGATTCAAAAAATACTTTTTCTCTTCTTTAATATCTCTTTCCCGTTGTATCTAGCTACAAGAAGTTAATACTCTCACGCGAAATTTTTGTTCACATAACAAATTACACCGCAGGGTTTTGGAGTTGACAAAAAAACAATAGTGGCGAAAAAAGAGCCCATAACTCCAATTGTTTCCTTAACACCTTAATTAATATTAAGAAGGCACACATCTGAAGAATAAACAGAATATTTTCATCGTTCTTCTTGTTCTTCTTTTTTTTTTTTTTTTCTTCTGCCTCTTTCATCGCATTTCCGCTTCGGAGTAACCCACGAAGATTTCCGCTTCGCGCTCAGAATTACTATTCCCCACAATGCATGCGCTTATCTCCCTGCCGCCTCGCGTAATCAGCACTTGCACTTGCAAGACTAGCACCACCTCAGGAGGGCCGCAGAAACACTTTACCATTGCAAATAAAAAACAAAAATTATCTTGGGAAGTGTAGTCAGAAGTACTCATACCGTTGCTTCTACGCACATAGAAACAAATCTATTGGCGTTCTTACGAGCCTGAGCTACCTTTTCCTTCTTCTTTTTCTTCTTTTTTTCTGGGTGTCTCGTGCATCTTGTCGCTTCCCCGTGTTTCATTTCTTGCCTCTCTTTTCCATGTCCGAACAGAAATCTACACACGAAGAGACACCGATTTCGAGCTTGGAAACACAGCTTCTTCAAATTCAGGACACTTTCAACCAGCTCTGGCTGAAATTCAAACTTCCCGAGGACCCCGTTCCTGAACGAATTGTCATTTGGGGAACAGAGTACTCTGAACAGACTCTTGCTTCGGTTACAATTGCTGCCGCCGTTCAATCCCGGGTATGTTTCACATATCGCTCGGGGTTTGAGCCTATTCTGCGTGCCGAAGACGGGCCTGGGCCACTAGCTTTTCTTGGGTCGATGCTTTTTAATTCGATTCCGAATACCACAGTTGCGGGGGTGCTTGATAACCAGCACTTCACCACCGATGTGGGCTGGGGATGCATGATCCGGACCTCGCAGTCGCTTTTGGCAAACACTTTGCAATTGCTCAACTTGGGCCACGACTATGTTTATCAAGGCACAGATGCTCGCCTCGCACAGATCGAGGCTCTTTTTGCCGATGATTACAATGCGCCTTTCTCGCTACATAACTTCGTCCAAGTCGCCTCAGAACTGCCGCTACAAGTGAGGCCCGGTGAATGGTTTGGGCCCAGTGCCGCGTCGCTATCGATAAAAAGATTGTGCGACCGATACGAGCCCGGACCCGTGCCCAAGATACAAGTGATGATCAGCGAGAGTTGCGATTTTTACGACACCGAAATAGAGACGCATTTTTCTGGAGGCGATGTACCATTATTGGTGTTGTTACCGATCCGCCTAGGCATCGAGAATGTTAATGCTTACTATCATCCCAGTCTATTCCAGTTGCTATCCTTGAAGCAATCAGTAGGCATAGCTGGGGGAAAGCCGTCTTCAAGTTACTACTTCTTTGGTTTTCAAGACTCGCAGGTTTTGTACCTTGACCCTCACAACTTACAATCGGTACTGGGCGAATCCTCAAGTTACCATACTACAAAATGCAGATCCCTTCCCATATCCGCATTAGACCCTTCGATGTTGATTGGTCTTGCTCTTAGAGATAAGGGAGACTACTACAACATGCGGGAGGCGTTGGCAGAAGCCAACAAAATCGTCCACTTCCACAAGGAGCCCAAACGTCACAAGACCCCCATGGAAGAAGACTATGTCAAGGTTACCATTCCTGAACTCGAGGGCGAGCTAGTAGATGACTTTGTCAATGTCAGCGACCAGACCTCTGAAACCGAAAGTGGGCTTGAGAAGATCCTGCCCATCACAGCAGGTCCTGGGTCCAGTGACTCGGTTGATGCGACAATTGGCAAATACGATATTGTGGCACATGATGAAGCAATACAATGAAGCAATATAATGAAAGAAGGCGTGCTAAGGGTATTTCTAGGCTGGTCTTCGGAAATCTCTGCAAAAGTGTGAAACGACAAAAATTATCGAACGTGTGTTAAGATTGTGCTGTTGGTAGTGCATACATCCCCAGTAGTGATTCAGAATAAAAGTCAACTCAGATCGTCGCATTGCATCTCCCTCATACGGAATACACACTTAGCTTACGAGACCTTGTTGTTTCTATTAATTTTCAATCATAAAATCATAAAACTCTGACAAACACCTCCCCTTCTTTTAATTCAATATACTCATCATGGGTATAGATAGCATGAGAGTGTGCACGGTATGTGCGGCGAATAATAACAGATCCATGGAGGCACACAAGCAACTCAAAGATGCTGGGTTCGACATCCGTTCTTTCGGAACTGGATCTACGGTAAAACTCCCGGGACCGACCATTGATAGGCCGAATGTATACGAGTTCGGCACGCCGTATGAGCAGATATACAACGACTTGATGTCTCAAGAGTATCGTAAAATGTACGAGGCACAGGGCTTGATCTCGATGTTGGAAAGAAACAAAAGCGTCAAAAGAGCTCCGGAAAAGTGGCACAACAATGCTGATGCAGGCAAGTTTGATATTGTCATTACCTGTGAGGAACGGTGTTTTGACTCGGTTCTAGAAGACTTAATGAACCGTATGAACAGCAAGCCCGAGGAGGTTGAGGAGCAGGAGGTCAGACAGGTTGTCCATGTGATTAACGTAGACATCAAGGACGATAACGAAAACGCAAAAATCGGAGGAAAAGGGATCGTCAAGTTGGTGAAGATGATACACGAATACAAGGCTCAGGAAAAAGAGAGAAGGCTAAAAGAGGATGACGAGGACGAATATCCCGTTATTTTGGAGGACGAGATGATGAATATCTTGACTGAATGGCAGAAGGAACACACCCACTTGCCCACGCTTTACAGCGTATCGTATTATTAATAAAGGTGGCCAATAATCTTATGCATGAAGTAAAGGGTCGCTCACCGGAAAGATTTCGCCGCATTTCCATTTCAATCTGTGGATTATCTCTCAATCAGTTACACTGAAAAAACGCTAAACCAACCCTTACATAGAATATTTACACCTTATTCGTGCTCACTTCAATGTCTACTATTTGGAGATGTAATATAGGTGGCTGCGAACGATTCTCACCTCAGCACAGTAGAAGCAGTAGACGCGGTCCTTCGATGCGGTTCCAGCTCCGCGATGCGTCTCACTGCTCAGTAAGTCTGGCATCTGAAAAACTTACAACAATAGCAATTTATCGGCTCTTGTTGAAAGACAGAACCCCAAAGATCTCTTTCCAATAGCTCGATAAATTTTTTCTTATCCAGTATGGCCCCACAAACCAAGGCGCCGCCCCCGGGCAAAAAGGTGAAGCTACATAACAGTAGGGCCATTCGCAGTGAGATTATTGAGCCGGGTTTTCGAAACGGAGGTCTCAATGTGCCAGATTTCATTGCTTCCAGGGAATACGAGATCAAAGCTTTTGAGCAATCGCAACTCAATACAAAGGCCGCGTCATCAACACGTGTTTTCCAGAGCTTACCACGGACTCTTCGTCGTCGTACCGCGTCCCATAATGTTAAACGGGTTCCCAAAAGACTACGGTCCAAAGCGTTGAGGGAAATGCAAAACACTGTGAATGGTACACCCGAAAAGAGACAGCACTTGCGAGGACGGCAATTGTATAAGTTGAAAATGCAAAAGCGTCTTCTTCGAATTGCCTCTCGAATCAAAGCGTTGCGGGCTGTTCCGCAGGCCCAGGAAACTAAGATCAAGGATCGAATGAAAAGCTTGAACAAACAGTTGGACGAGTTAAAAAAGGGAAAGAAGTCCATCTTGAACAACACTGTGGCTGCTTTCGATCGGTGCTCTGTCGATTCTTTAGCGCCTAAACCCACGGGGAACATGAAGTTTGGCTCTCGCCAGAAATCTTTCACTTGGATGCCCACACATGTCTGGCATGCCAAGAGGTACCATATGACCAAGCGATGGGGCTTCCAGATCCCGTTCAGCCCCAACCAGAAATGCTTCCGCTCCATCAGTAGGGCTGCAAAAAAAAGCACCATTGCATTCGAGTCCTCGTATCACAGCGAACTCACGATCGACTTGAAAGACAGCAAAGGTGTGTCTTTGTTCTTGCGAAACTTCACTCGCTACTGTGACAGTCTTCCTCAATGGCTCTTGCGTGGAGAGAAAGTGTACAATGGATGGATATACCTCAATGAAGAAAAAGTGGCACCAGGCGTTGTCTTAGTGAACGCCCATGAACATCAAGTTTTGGTGAGGCTTCACCCACACGTGTACGAGTACTTTTTTGAAGCCCTCGTGACTTGGTCAGCAGGAAAATATCCTGTTGTTGACTGTCGATATGCGATCGGCAGCATTGAGCTTCGTGGCCCTACTGCGTTGAATTCATTGAGCAAGGTACTTCATGTTGACGCCAGCGATGAAATATTCAACACTTGGAGGGCATATTCCCAGTCAAGAGACCCTTGTTTGATCCCGAATGGCATCATGTTCTCGTTTTTCGTGCGTGACCCAAGGTTCTGGAAACACCCAGTGAGAGCACCCCCTGTGAAGACGGAGTTGAATGACATTCTTCTTGGCAGACAATCTGCCATTGATGCAAACGCTTGCAAAGCGCTTTTCAGTCTGGATTCTCGTACTAGATCATACAAGGATATGTACTCCATAAAGCAGCTCGGAAAAGAGTTTGCACGCCGTGACCCGCTGTCCAACCACATCCACGCAACCAACCGTTTTCCTGTTATCATATTCAAGACCTCAAATGAGTCCTGGAGTGTCTTGTTGCCGTGGTTTTGGGTGCAGCCACTATGGAGCAAACTAATCTCGGTCAAAGGAGTCACCACCGGCGGTTTGCGGCAAACACATCAGTTGAATTTTGAATACCACATTCCAACATATCCCCAAGACTTTCCTTATCTTCCTGAAGGTTATAAGGAGCATCTAATGACTAGTACTGCAGCGAAACTAGTTCGAGAGAAGATACCCCTCAGCAAGCAACAACCATTGAAACACACGGAAGGCGCGTTGATGCCAGAATGCGATTGGTACTTTTTGTGGAAATGGAAGTTTGGCGTGATGCACGTGAAGGAACAAAATAGCCAAAACCAAGCTACATTCGGTGCCTTCGATGAATATAAAAACCGCATTCTCAGAAACCACGACGACTTGATGACTGTCATCAGTGCTACTCGAGAGCAGGAAAACGCACGCATTCCAATCACCTACTTGAACAAGAACAACCCCGACCACATCAGTTTCGTGAGCGGTGAGTTTACTGCAGCCATCAATCATTTCCCCCCATTGCCTGTTGTTCATGTCAAGGCCACACTTTCCGAAACTGGCACCATCAAAGACAACGCAAGAATCTACGAGCGTGTGGAATCCCCGGGCATAAAGAATCTCATAGGATTCGTAACCAGCGGTGCGTTCAATCTCAACTTAGGCGGACCTAGCGGGGTCGGCCTCATTAGTGCGGACAGCAAAACGCTTGAAAATGTTCTTATTCGCAATGTTGGTTGTACGGCGTTCTACAAGGGCAAAATAAGCGTACTAAAGTAAAAGAGAGAACTTGTCAAATTTGGTGGATTGCAAATACTCGTACACTTATCACAGCCCCAACCCCTTTTTAGCTGCAAAAAAATCGATTCGCGCGATATGTCTCCCTGCGATCCTCCAAACACACCGGCAGCCCTCAACTTCAGAAAAAAGACTAACGCTAACAAACTCTGAGCTCGCGCGACACAATGGTTACGACACGACCTCGTACTATATAAACCCGGAAAAATTTCTCGCTTTACTGTTTTTCCTTTTTTTTTTTCTCATACTTACCTTGAGATGCTACAAGAGATCAAGTAGTCTTGTAACCGTGGGATTCTGTTTGCATAGCACAGCGCTGCAGAGTCCCATTGCCAACGTCCCCTTCAACAGATTGTGTTGGCCATTCCCGAAGTGGCCTCGTGCCACTTTTGATTGGTTTGGCTTGGTGCGATTTGGGGGGCGTGTGGGTCTTTAAATTTTTGATTTCACACCTTTCTGGCCTAGAATTCTATTCAGTCCATCATCTTTTTAATCTGCATGAGTCTGATGATTCATTCAGAATAAAAAGGATTGGACTGTTCAAATGTTCCAAGCTTGATCACTTGGTAGGGATTTTACCGAAATCCAAACCTCCTGCACACGCTCGAATACTTCGATTTACACGCGGTCTTTTCCAAGCTATATCTCCCTATGCCACAACGCCCAAGGCCTTCAAAGGAAGAAAAAAAAAACAAGAATGAAGATCCCCAGAAAGTTGGAATGGTTAGTGATTATATACGACAATCCAATCAATCAGCGGTTAGCTTTTCGTGCGGAGCATCTCGCAAAAGTCCCAGGAAAGGTTGATGCGGGGGTAATCACCAGTTGTGGGCCGATTTTCAGAGATGAAACAAAAAAGCAGTTCTTGGGTAGTAGCTTCACCTTGCAAGCCGAAAGCAAATCGGAGGTCTTGGAAATCTTGAAAAAAGATATTTATGCCGAGAAAGATGTTTGGGATTTTCGCAATGTGGTGATTTATCCGTATCAACCTTTGTACAGGGGATCAGTTGCATTGCCAGAAAAGTTATGATGTGTGCCTACCTTTCTGAAACACACGATAAACCTTGTTTTCCTTTAGTTAACTCATTAGTCAATACAAATGCCACATTGTCTTCCAGTTACCTCTATATGTCCATATAAGTGTACCGATGCGAACTTCAACGTCTCTGAATGCTTGGAGTGTTCTTCCTCTGGTAAATGAAGATGTAAGCGCTTTTGTCCTTCGCTTCCGGTGTTTCAATCACCGCATCTTCATCAATTGCTTCGACCGCGGTGTCATCGATCCTGAGCCACTTGCTCTCCTCACGAAGAACATCACACGTGTAGTGTCCACCTTCCGCCTTGCGCCCATGATGATATATGACACCAGTCAACAGATATACCCGGCTCTGAACATTCCTTGACGCAGGTGAAAGAGACTCCAGTGGAACTGTCAATTCGAGCCCATAGCTGACATGCTTTAATATTTTCTCAATTCTCCCCACGCTAGAAATGTGGGCACTAGCATCGTCTTGGGACTTGTTGGCATCAGCTGGGGCGTCTTGTTTTTGTTGGAAGGAAAACCGCTTAAGCTGCAATGTTAAAATCTCTGGCAACTCCTCAATATAGGTTTGTTTTTGGGCCACGACTTCAATCCCCTCTTCATTCTTGTAGGGGAGTTTTTCCACTTCACTTAACTTCCATAAAGCATCCTCAATGGTCTGAACAGACTCTAGAGAAATGTCCAACAGTATACATCTGTAAGGATCAATCGTTATGGAATGGGACTCTTTGGATTTAGGAATGTTCAAGACACTTCTGAAGCGGCCCCCAAAAATGCTGGTGATGGGTGAGGGTTCCACTTCAGAAACTCTTTTGCTGGACACTTTGCGTCCAACTCCCACTTCCGACCATCCATTTTCGGTTTTCACGCTGTCCGATTCGCTTTTTTTCTCTGATGTTTTCGTACCTGTTGCTCTTAAAAGGCCATATGAATTTCTCATTCTAGATCTGAGATCTTCAGCATGAACACCATCAAGTTTCTGTCCATAAGCAGAAGCAAGCTGGTCAATTTGCTCCATAGTCACTTTTGCTTCAGCCTTGACAAAATCTTCATGAAGCCCATCAAGCATGTACACCAAGAACTCTTCCGCATCCTCTTGTTGGCCCCATTTGAGATGTTGGAACTTAGGGCTTTCGATCAACTTCAGGAAAAGTTTTTCCGGAGAGAGAGGGCGCCCAACCACGATTCCGTCATTATTCACAGAGCTGCCACCCAGTTTGGTGGTTGGAGATACATTTGAAAAGTCTCTCATGAACTCAATGGAAGCGTCAAGCACAGGTGTCATGGACGCTTTTCCTAGCAAGCCAATTGCCTTTTCCTCTATAAGCCTGAGCACTTTGTTGAATGGTCCACAAAAAAGGAGGCACTGAAGCACTGCATTCATGTAGCAAATGTTGCCAGTATTGGTGAGACCCCGTGGTTTCAATGGGAACAGCTCACGAGAATTGAGATCAAATGCTGGGTTGTATAAAATGGACATCACCAACAAGCCTAGAGACTGGTACCTATCGGTCAGTGTTGGGATTGCCGAAGTCGGTGATGAAAGTGGTGTTGATGCAGCTGATCCATTCGAGGATACTGGTGTCTTTGCCTTTTGAGTTTTCTTCACTGTTGACTGTAGAAGTGAAGCCCAGTTGAGTATAGGCTTGGGGGCACTCTTACCATTGTGCTCATTGCCGTCCGTTTTGCGTAGAGATTTTGGAAGACTGTCACCGAGCATCTTCTCCTCTTGAGAGTCTGACGAATGATCGATCACAAGAAATTTGCGGTTTGTGTCCACATGGAAGTCGTTTCGAAGGTCGCTATCAATCAAATTCTTGATGCGAACCAACTTAAGTTCGACGAGCTTTTCGCTGAGCCTGGAGATTGCTGCTTTTTCCTTCATGAATTCTTCCAGAGAAATATCAAAGAATACCGGAGGTTTGGTATCACTTTCACGCGGCAAGGACAACTCAGTTGACAACTCTTGCTTTTTGATGACTGGTGTAGAACTACTCACTTGATCGCGTGGAACAACATCTTTCTCATCAACTGGTGTCAGAGCAGCTTTCGAATCAAGGTCCTTCAGAACGTCAGCAATTTGTTTCAATTCAGTATCTTGGATATCTCCATTTTTGAACAGAGTATTCTTGTCCATCGTCAAATCCGAGCCATCATTGTCATCCAGTATGTTCTTTTCAGGTGTTTCTGTAGTGCTGCTTGGAGCTGGAACAGAAGATGATACATGCTTTGAACTTAAGGGTTGAGAGGCGCCAGTATTGTCGTTACCCACAGCGCTATTAGTATTATGACTGCTGCTGGTGTGATGGCTATTGTTCTGGTGACTGTTATGATAGTTGGTGTAGTTGTTGTAGTTGTTGTTATGAGGCTTGAAATGCTTTTTCCTGTTGGGAATATAGCCATTTCCTGCGCCATTGGCCATTCCATTCATCTGCATGTGTGCCAGTGGATTTTGGAATTGGGTGCCTGGCATGGCGTAATACTGATATGGTTGGTACATGGCATAATCAGGATAACCCATCGTAACTGGGTAGTACGGCATCATCAGACCACCGTAGGGTATAAACTGTGGTTGCTGCGAGAAGTATTGTGGATGATGGTTCGGATATAGTGGTTGCAGTCCAGGAGGCTGAGAATATTGGTGAATTTGCTGGTTGTATAGATGCAGCGACTGACTACTTGGGTTGAACGCAGGCACATCCCCCCGAAACCGGCGAGGCCCAGGACCTAGGGTCGAAGATGATGTAGATGCTGAAGAAGTAGATGCGGATGAGGAACCTGTGGTGGCAGATGTGGCAGATGTAGCAGATGTTACTGATGGCGAACTAGAGTTTCCAGCCTCACTCGTTGCAGGTTTTGATGACGATGACGATGACTTGTCCTCAGCTTTTCCAGAGCCGTTGTTGGTTGTGGTAACTGAACCTTTTGAAGATCCATTGGAGTTTATGTTTGAGGCTCCATTAGCAACAGGACTTGGGGATTTGACGCCAGCAACAGAGGCTGGCAAAGACTGCGTTTTTGTCATTTTTGAGGTAGCGTGGTTTCAATAGGTACAGCGTTCAGCAACTCATGCAATCAAAAGATGAAATAGACCCAACAGAAATACCTTAGCAAAGGGATATATTCGTTTCTCCGGGGCTAAATGTGTCACACTACTTTCAGCGAAAGGCTAGTTGACAAAGTGTACAAGCCAAAGAATTCCAATCAATGGGAGGCGACACACTGATAGAAATTTTTATGATTATGCTGAACAACGTTTAATTTAGACGTTGCAAGCAAAATGGGTGAGTGGTGGTCGGTGGCAACAAAGGGCGGGTGCAGGGAAGTCTTGGCCAGTCCGATCTTTTCTCTTAAAACGGTGAATTCTTTGGTATGTTTCAGAGAATAGATTTGTGATGTCACTCGTATCAAGTAGCAAAAGGGTAGTTCCTTTTGGTTTGAAGCAAGAGAGTAGTGTCGAGGAATACGAGGCATATACTTTTTTTCTCCGCGCACTAGCGCATGAGGAAACAAAAAAAAATTTTCAGCGGCCTCACGAGAGGTCCATGGAGGCCCGAAAAATTCATTGCGACAAAACGTTGTTGACTGACAAGAAGTGAAACAACCCCTAAAGTTTCTAAAAAGATACACATTTGCGTTCACTTACATTGTAAATGTATTGGTCAGGCATTTGACACCGAAATATCAGCCCTTCATCGCTATAGGTTCTACATGCGACCCCAAAGTAACTAATGTAAGGTAATGTGATGTGAGCTCAAAACTGGAAGATATAATTGCGACATAGTACCTTCCTCATTACACTCTGTGAGCGCCTCGAATTCGTAAGATGGGCAAAACAAACGTGTTTTCAGGAATTAATCACACTATAAAAAGGTTTCACGTCAAAATATTGTGCTATTGCATTGTGAAGAGGAGTTGTCTCCTACATTACTCGAGCACAAGAATTAGAACTAAAGTTTTTGTCTGCAATGCAAAAAAAGATAATAGATTGAAGAAACTCAGAATCAGGTGAAGGATTCGAAATTGACTTGGGTAGACTCGGTTTCAGGTGATTCGTTCGAAAAAGTTTGAATCTGGCTTCCTGCTTCGACCCTTTCCTAAACGATAGGCAATAATTTGGGTTGAGTCAGGGCATACTTCGTCGAAATCAGTTGCCAATTTATCTCTCCGATAGTTGTCACACTTAAGGGGAGCATATAAAACAGATCTAACATCTTGGACCAGTCACCAATAAAGCAGTTCGAATTCATTCAATACTTGATGGGAATACGACACTTGTATTGCAATCTTAAAAAAAGGAGATGATTAACAGTGTGAAACAAATCCCCATCTAGAGTTACCTCCCCTCTCGAAAGAACATAAATGATGACATCTCAATTCACTGCGACCGAGTTTGTACGTCCTACTCGCGTGAGAAAGATGCGATAAACAATTGTTTCAGAGAATGATAAACCATCAAATAATCGTTCGTGGTGACAGGGTAATAAGCGGTATCTCTTCATTAAAATTTTCATTCACACCATGAACATTTTCGCATGAACGACGAAGTGAATTTGCCCTTACCCATTATAACGACAGCACTGAAATGTCAAAAGGCTTGAAGGTCTTATGACAACACATGGTGTCGAAAATCGTCTTTCAGAACTTCTTACACACACTCACAACATTTTTTTCTTTCCAGGTATCTTGCTGATACCTCTCTTTGAATTATCCAGGCAACTTTATATTAGTCCTGGTTTACACCCTACATCGTAAACCAGCCAAACCACACGTCTCACGTTGTGAATATACCACACAAAAGAATCTCTTTTACACTTCCGCAGTCTAGGGTAGAGTCTTAAAAACTTAAGCCCTTCTAGAGTCCAAAAAACCACTCATATATCTTTTCATCAACTCTATCAAGAAAATCGTAGATATACCAAACAAACATGCTCTTCCCCGACACTACATTGTGTCAAATATCGATCCCCAGAGTGAGCCACCATGTATCCCTGCGATTCAATTATTTTCTTCTACCGATGAATGCAAATTGACCTACAACCCTCTACCTTCAATAGCTTGCTTGAGACGGGTATATGCAAGTGAACATTACGAAGATATTATTACACCACCTTGAAATTCGGGCTAAATAAAAATCTCCTTGAAACTTCCACGTATCTTAACTCATAAATAAACATTAAGCTCAATTTTGGTACACTATAAGCGATTGTAAAAACCGAAAAGTATCTTACTGGTATTCCCTTCCTTTTCACTTTGCGTAGAGCCCTTATGATCTAGACTTTCACTGTATTGACTTATGCTGTGGATGCGAGGTGTCCCATATAGGCAAGTTACAATTAATCGTCTAACAAGAACCTGCGATAGTAATGACTGTACAACGGAGTTACATCATGGAATTGCGCTGTACTGCCATTGTATTCAGCTCGCCCATTGTCAACTCCAACTGTGTAATGACCAGCTTTCTCACCCTAAGTGTTGGAAAGCCAGACTGGCTTCACTCCAAGATCTAGCTTAATACACAGTTGAGATATAGGAACCCTGACAGTTGACTGATTCTCAAAACACATTAGCACAAGACCTTACACTTCTTGGTGTTATGGTAGCTAATCAAAAGGTGACTTCAGATTATAATCATTGTATTGTTTCTATGCGATCATGTGATGCAACGGAGCGAAGAAAAATGGGAGGGCGACTTTCAACAGTGCTCTTTCGATTACAGTGAGAGTACGCAGCCATTAATTGAAGAGTCACTGAAGACATTCAAGAGTTATACTGCAGGAGTAACAGAAAACAAGTATGACCTGCCAGTGTTGTTCAGGAGGATCAGTAAATGTATAGTTGCTGAGACGGTACTATGGGCAACCATGAAGATATTAACTGATTCATTGGCACATCATGATCAGCATGAACATCTCAGCGATTATTCGTTAGGCGGTATATGTTTCGAAAATCGCGTTGATGCTATCACTTCAGCTCGCTACGATATGGCCATGTGGTATATCATAATAGGGTTTTCTTCGGTACTTAGTGTCGAGTCATTCGCTAGGTGGTTGGTTGTAACAGATGTTGTACTAGCAGTGCCTGAACCAGGCAGAGAACGTGATACCATGACAGGATCTACAAAACAGTGGTATGGGTATCAAAAGAGACTCCACTCTTTAATGAAGGATAATTTTTGCCGCAATGCTTGGTTATTTGTCGTACACAGGCCGTGGATTTTACTCTTTTAAATTTGCATTGTCATGTATCAGTGTATTAACAATTTTCGAGGTGGTAGACCGGTCTCTTTTTAGAATGACACAGTCGAAGAATCGCGGTCGGGTCAGTATAGCCAGCGACCGCAGTGAAGTCATACGAAGCTGGTTGCAAACGACAAAGGATTCTGTGGCTTTGAGAAGTGAAATCCCATGCCAGGCAGCCAATCTGAATTCGCTGAAAGGGTATCTATGATTGGGTATAGCACCTCTAGAGATTTGGAATCACAGAGGTACGTCCTCACAGCGCAAACGAAGCGCGGAGAGAGTGCAGTGCGTTGGACGGCACCAAGGCATGTCGTTAGAGCAAGGAGGGTCTGATTATCGACAGAGCGGTGTCAGAGTCAAGGCCACGGTATTGCCCTTAAGATCTGGATAACATGAAATGTATTGTGATGAGTTTACACCGATCAAGCCGGCGTTAAACTGCATACGTAAGGATGTGATTGATCAATCTGCTGGTATGACGATAAGTATAGGACATGATCAAGTTGTGTAAACAGAAGTAGGAATGTTACTGACCACCTCAATAAGAGCAAGCGCCACGAGAGGGTTGGTAATCCTACAGACTGTGAATATACGCTGATGCGACTGACATTGACCCGACTGTTTTGCATACTATACCACGAGCCACTAAAAGAGGAAAAATTTATTTAAAGTCTCTAAGATGTTGATGAGGCGGTGATTAAGTATATGTAGTGTGATGTTGGAGACGGCATTAGTGAGAGCAAAAGCCATACTGTAGTAAAGTATGTAAAGGCTACATTGAGGAGGAGTGCTCAACATTAGTAAAAGAAGAGAATAGCATTATATGGCTTAGTCATAAGCGATAAACTAGGTCCGAAATTCATAGAGCTTAAAATACAATTTGAAATCTAACAGATTCAGAGTCAAATGCTCTGCAAAAGTTGAAAATTAAAAATTAAAAATTGCTGCAGGTGCTTTGAATGTTATGGGCTTCATAATAGAATATTTACATTCTAAAGCATTCTGAAGCTTTAATTTTGGGAGTTGAACTGCAAGTTTTTACGGCTTGTTTCCGGGCTTTTGTAGAATAAGGTCTAGTCGAAGGGTATCTTCTAAGCGAATGGAGAATGAGAATAAGCGAGATGTCGCTGATGTCAGCAGGTGTCCGTAGCTTTACTGGCACGAGTTCGCATGTCACACCTTCTCCACTTGTTACGGCGCTCGCGCCAGCACTAACCATTTAGACCTGCCCTAAAACAGCATTGCAACTGTCTCAACGTTGGTTCGCTGCGTAGACTCATAGTATGAACCGTCATAATAAAAAGGTTTCTGAAATGATCCCTCGACTTGACTGTTAGCTTAAGCGAATTTCAATCTGAATATTCTCGTCTTTCACCTGGTAGATTCGCATTAGATGTGCGCTCACAGCGACGTCCCAATTAGACATCAAAAATACTACTGCCAAAAGGTGCTTGCATATGGGCAATTTCAGTGGGAGGTTGTATCTTGCATGTTCGAATAACTTGACCGTCATCAGCGGCGTGTCCCTGGATCCGTATACATCACAACCTTTCATATCGTGTACTACGAAGCTCTGTCTTGTGAAGTCAACGCAAGCACAAAACCATCGGAAGGGATCAACAATGACAGATTCCGAGTCCTCAAAGATGGGAGCCACAGCACTGTGAACTTCTCGATCATCTTTTGTTAGACTAAAAGGCTTCAAATCGAAGAGTGTAGGGATTGCTGCATTTGCAGCATTGTGTTCAACCGATTTAAAGATTTCCGTTGACTTATCGAGCGATTGATTTTCTTTTGGGTATAATGGCTCTAAATCGAATGTTGACAAATTCATGAGGAGACCAAGTTTGGCCACCATGGCACGAACTTGCAAAAAAGGATTTACGTATGTTTCTTCTTGCTTCTGCTGTATCAGCGGCTCGCGTAAAACTTCGAAAAAAATGTGGTCATTTTCACCCGGTTCTAGTATTTGTTGTTTCACTCCCTCCGGAGAAATCTCCGTAATGAACAGGCCCCATAATTGTACTGAAATGTTATTTCCGGTGAACAATGCCAACGCTGGGGTATATATCTCACCAAATGTGAGAGAAAGAAGCAAAGACTTCTTCTCTTCAATGTCTAGAGCAAATTTCAGGTCAAAAACGTTGGCCTCTACCAACTGGTCTCTGACATGGTTCCAGCGATCAAGTTTTTGCTGGTTCTGTTCCAGTCTTCCGATTTCCTGGTCTATAATTTTCAAGATGACATTGATGTAGCTAGTTTGGGAAACTAGACCCGCAGCTATGGAGGGTAGGAGAGTTAAGACTGACGCATTCTCCTCATGGAGCATACTCTTCGAACAGCTTGTTAATATCGGGAAATGCAAGAAGAAGCCACCACTTGGGTCGCGCGAAGATATGGGAGCGAAAAAGGCCACAACCGTTTGCTTTTATCTGCTGGGGAAATGTGCGTGATTAGAATAGTTTGCCGAGTTCATCCCTGTTCGTGAATGAAAATATGTCGTCCTTGTAATAAACCAAATGAGAAATGGTAGGTTCCGTCGATGAGGACCCAAATGCTGGGGTGTGATAATTTCCAGTCACGTGTTGAGACGCGTCCAGTTAATAACGAAGCTCAGAGATTTTTTTCTAAGTATTGCAGCTATAGTTTTGCTTCATGAACCCTTAGTGGCTTTAAGTATCTGACTCAAGTCACCTACGATGTAACGAATATGCACAATTTCGTAAGTTTTCGGCAAGTCGCAATTCTGAAGTATCTGGGGCGGGTTCGTGAATTGATCTATTGCAACAAAACTCGGCTCTATCAGCCATCACCTTCGTTGCATTTGATTTTCAACTTTAAAAAACCCAGAACTAAATCGCAAATTTTGCCAACTAGAACGAGTTCGTTGCAAAATATTAAGTTTTTGGCTGCTTTTCAATAAGCATCGTTATTACACGTGGTTCCATCATGATGCCGGGCGCGCGGTCTCGCTTGCACCCACCAAAACACATGGGCATACCAAAATACTCCGGTCAACAAAACAACCCATTTTTTTTCTTTCGGTGAGCAATCATGTGGATGGACAAGCTCCCCCATGATCTTCACAATGCAGTAAAAAACCTTGTTTCTGAGTTTCCTAAAAGTGAGTCCGTGTTGCTGCAATTAGATGCATACTACAAGTCTATCAGCCAGGATAAGAGGCGAAAAACAAGTGCCGCCAAGGGACTGCAACCGAATGTGAAAAAAGAGTCCTTTGACTCAGTGACTGATTTTCTGAATACTGAAGGACCCACCAAAGTAGAAATGTTGTCAAAGCATATGCTCAACATCACCAGTCTGATAAAGCCGGACGAGATTATCTTTGAGTTGCCGGGCTTATCCTTTCTCTCACCAAATAGAAGGAAGTTGAACCTTGTTTTCCATCTTTTCATTGGCGAAAATAATACGCCACTTCCTGTTCTTTCAGCTGTGAACCCTACGACTAACGTACCTGAGATTTCAGTGACCAATCTTCTGCCCGCCATTGACCTTTGTTTATTACTTCCCATTCTCGGCAATACCACGGTGCCCACAAAAAAAGACACTGTGATGTTGGCGATTTGGCTAAATGATGAAGTGGTAATAGCCCCCATCAAAAACGAGCCTTTACTATGTACCCTAAACTTGGATACAGTCAAGAAGTATTTAATTGACACGGGCAAAGTTCCTCCGCACACAGAGGCTCAGATTCTGCTGGGAAATGGTAACCCAGAGGCCATAAAACCAATTAATGAGCTCATAGTTGATTTTTTGCAGCGCCAATTCAGTTTATGTGGACTAAAACTTTTCAACTTTCTCCCGTCGGCACATCCAGGGAAGAACTGTCTTAACATGAATGACGACAGTGTGGTGTGTATCTCACAAAACTCGAACCTTCTCAATGATCTTGTTATGGCAAAAGCTTATAAAGGCTCCAAAGAAGGCGCAGTCTTATTAGTATCCAATTCAACAAGCAAAGCGTACCTTATTTTTGGATTCAAGAAGCCTGTTCTACTCATGAATTTCACCTCACTCAAGGCTGTTTCATACAGCAATATTACTAGGTTCACTTTCAGCATGTTGGTAACTGTGGTGAACAAAGAGGACGTGGAAGAGTCACATGAGTTTGGAATGATTGACCAAAAGTCTTTTCAGGCCATAGATGACTTTGTCAAGAGGATGAACATCGAGGACAACTCTTTTGATGAGAAGCATCGCGAGAAAAGAACAGAAAATAAAGACGTACCGGTCGGTGTTGATGAAACAAGTGTCCAAGCGGAACCTCAAGGTGCTGGTAGTGAAGATGAAGAGGAGGACGGTACGTACACTGGTGCAGTCGAAGAAGATGAGAGCGGAAGCGAAGTTGACGAGGAATTTGATAGTAATGCCGAAAGTGGCAGCGATAGTGAGAGTGATGGAGACGAAGATGGTGAGAGTGATGGGAGTGGCCCAGATGATGATGAGGATGAAGCTGATGAAGCTGATGGGGGCCCTAGTTCTGCTACAGAATAGCAGGGGTAGCCAATTCACAAGCACTTCTTCCAGCGAAAGGTATATAATTTAGAAAAAGTTTATTTTTGTTGGACTTGCAGCTCGCCCAGTAAGAGCTTTCAAGAGGGTCTACTAGCAGAGAAAGCGGCCTTTGTTCGTATCATTTATTGATTATGCTAGTTTTAAAAGTACACCCGTGCGACAAAGCAGTCACTTGTACGGTTGCCCCAACTTCTCGAACAAATCAAAGAATCTCGATGTTCTCATTTGGGCAGTGAGTCTGTGCTCGGCATCCAAGTCAAACTCATGGAAAGCTGCCACTTGCGCCCTTTGCTCACGCAATTGAAGCAACCTTCTCCTCAAAAGCTGTCTGTTTCTCTCAACAAAGTGATCACAGATCAAGTATCCGGTGGTGAATGCTGCCACTGAAAGCGCATATCCTTGAAACGCAGCAGTCATTGACGAGCTTGTTTGCCTCCCGACAATTTGAATTTGCATTCTTCTGGCACCAAGACCAAGTATGGTGCTGAGTATAAAGCCTGAGATTGACGGCATGATTAATGCTTTTGTGTATGTGTGAAAACCGCCAATGGATATTAAGCTAACCAGTAGCTAGCTTCTGAAGATTTCGAGGAAGGCTATTGGATAGGTGAAGCACCCGTACACCACAGGTTGGATTGGGGACGTGCAATGGTGTTGATTTCGACGGTGAAAGTTTTGTAATAAAAGCTGTATTTGAATTTTCAAGCGGTGATACATATATTTTCTGAAAGCTTGATCAATATTTTAAGTTTTACGTCATGATCTTGTACTGACGTTTGATTCGTCATTTGTCACATCCGCGCTTGAACTTAGAAAAAGAGCCTCAGAACTGCCTGTCATTGAGCCAATGAAATATTCTTAAATAGGTCTGAAATCCGATTCTTGTTAATTCATTCTATGCAAAAATTTCCAACTCCCTAATTCCGCTTTTTATTAACACCAACATTTTATGTTTAACCTCTTGTTTTGAACTGTAATCGATGTAAGCGAAGGTTTAATACTGCAACGATATACATGGTCACACAGGCTCTATCACATTTCAAAATCTTTCTTACTTCCCCAATTTTTCCTTCTTCTTCTTCTTCTTCTTCTTCTATCCTTGCTTAAGTTCAGCGTGGGGTGAACCGCGGTTCGCCACAAGTCATGCACTCGGAAGCTGTTGGAGGGGTTTTTTCTATAGAATTTTATAGTTTTGGGTGGAATTAGACTGGGAAAGCTCAGACTACGAACGCCTCCTCTCTACTCAGATGTATCAGTCAAAAAAAAAAAAAAAAAAAAAAAAAAAAAAAAAAAAAAAAAAAAAAAAAAAAAAAACACAGGGCTGTCTCGAATTTCTAATCCACCGTCTATCCGCTGATGACCAAGACATTCCGCGTGCGGAATTCAGGGCAGGAGTGGTCCCGTAATGAGACTGTCCTCATCGGCCCAATGATTTGAACTAACTCTGGCTAGTGATCAGTACTAGGTGTAAGCCCGGAAACTCGCCAAAATATGACTAAACCAATCAACTTTTTTAAAGGACACCCCACCCTAGATCTTCTTCCAAACCAGAAATTGGCGGACGCTTATCGAAGAGTGCTAGTGGAACAAAACTTCTCACATTTCGAAAGCGATGCAGTTAACAGATTCCCGCTCGAATACGGCACTGATCCCGGTAACTGGGAAACAAGAAAAATAATTATAGCATGGAGTAATCGCAAGTACGGCCGCAACAAAGCGTCTGCTGATGTGGTTAACTTGACGGCTGGCTCTTCGTATGGAGCTGCTAATATTCTACTCGCATGCACTGACCCAACCATAACAAAGCATGTTTTCTTGGTTTCGCCCACGTATTTCCTCATCAATTATGCTTTCATTGATGCTGGCTTTGAGGGAAAAATGTCTGCAATTGTGGAAACTCCTGGTCAGGAGTATGATATTGACATTGATGGGTTTGAGCTGCAATTAGCCAATCTAGACGGAGAAAATGGGCTCCCATTAGTCTCCCGAAAGGAAATAAACATCGTACATGATCCAGCACTCAGAGGTCCAAGAAAATTCTACAGGTACGCCATGTATTTGGTGCCGACTTTCTCAAATCCAGGTGGCCTTTCGTACTCTATGAAAACCAGGAGGAAGCTTCTCGAGATTGCCCGAAGACATGATGTGCTTTTGATCTCTGACGATGTCTACGACCTTCTCAACTATAATCCTGAGACCGCGAGGCTCGCGAAAATCAATCATATCGATGAGGATACATTACCGGAGGGGTGGGCTTATGGAAATTCCATCTCAAATGCGTCTTTCTCGAAATTGTTGGCGCCTGGTTTACGGACAGGATGGCAGGAAACCGCCACGCCACAATTGGCGCAACAATTGGCCACCACCGGTGCCAACAAGTCGGGAGGCACCCCGTCTCAATTGAACATATGCGTGGTTCAAGATACGATCGAAACAGGAGTCTTGGACCAATGTATATCGAAGTTGATCTCCGTTTACAAATCAAGAGCCAATACTCTTGTGTCTTCCTTGCACCAGAATCTTCCTTCTAAACATCTAAAGGTATATGGTGGTGAAGGCGGTTACTTCATATGGTGTTGTATCAATGCGGATGGGATCGACCTTGCAAAGGTATTGAAAATCCTCAACGATGAACATCAGGTGGTTATCGCGGAAGGCCATCATTTCGAGGTGGGAGGCGACAGCAAAGGATGGGGAAAGAATTGTGCTCGCCTTTGCGTAGCTTTCCTTACCGAGGGAGAGATCCAGGAGGGCATAGCTAAATGGGGAGAAGTCATGAAAAGAGAATACCCCCATCTATACCAATGATCAAGGAAACTTATGGTTTGATTACATGAAGAGGAAACATCACAAGAAAAATCTTGAGACTAATCTTGAGAGAAGTGATTACAAGGAAGGTGTATTTTCCACTAGATGTTAGTCTAATATTCCAAAAACTATGGTGGAAGCAGTGAGTCAGCGTAGATCTTGGTGTAAACTTTATGAATTCTCATGGGTTATCGATAAAGGCGAAGTGTTTTCATCTTTCAACTGCAGTTTATGAGAAAAGTAAGACATACATTTGTCAACATAAGAATGAAGTGATGTAGATGTTGAAAGTCGGACGGCTGAGAAACATTTTTTCGTTATGGCTGCGAGTCGCGGTTACCCGGTTTTAGCTTAAGAACATAGGTATG
Source organism: Metschnikowia lunata (assembly GCA_030583235.1). Classification (NCBI taxonomy): domain Eukaryota; kingdom Fungi; phylum Ascomycota; class Pichiomycetes; order Serinales; family Metschnikowiaceae; genus Metschnikowia; species Metschnikowia lunata. The sequence goes on along the minus strand of JAJMHP010000028.1, from coordinate 61,170 downwards.
CGCAGGCCCTCCCCATGAAGCTGGCCGTGTACTTAGCACCATTGGTTGCAAAATTAAAAAAGACTGAGTAGAGATAAAAAAAAGCACTTACTCCTGGTGAGGTAAATTTTGGTACTTGTAAACTCACTTGATATTTGTGTTCTATTAAAGCTCATTATGTTTTCTCCGCCTGCAGCAAATATTACCGTTGCGTTGTGACAGCCGTGTTTTCTTCACCCTAAAATATCTTTTTGACTCGTTCTCTCGCAGACCGAATCTCCGCTCCCGAACGGTCTACTTCATTTGAAAAAGAGTCCAAAAGCTCCACTTGTTCCTCTATCTCTTGATTAATAGTCTCCCCAATCTGTCTTTGTCTTGCAATAATCTTGCGGAGATCTTCCAAATCCTGATCCTGAGACTTGTGAATCTGCTGCTGATGTTGGATCAATTCTTTGTTCGACAATGCAACAGTCTCTGGGGTCTCTGAGGGGGGATTTGAAGCTTGATAAAACAGTCGTTTCGACAAGTTTACGTTTTTGTCGGGTGATGGTCGTGTAGTCTCATCTCTTAAAATGCTTTCCATTTTCGACTGTGACGACGAGAGCATGCCCATTCTTTGCTTAAGTTCCTGAGATGAAATTTCTCCTTTCTCTGATAGATGCTGAAGAGCCTGTGTGAGTTTCTCGATATTTGGCCGGATGTATTTAGATGCCTTTTCGCGATTTGCCTTCTTGGCTGCAAGAGTATTGTTGCTTTCTAAGCTTTCAATCACGCTTCGGGAATTTTTCATATAAGTAAGCCACTGCATCCGGCTGATCGAATATGGATCTTCGTTGATGAGAAACTTGTCGTCGGCATTCGTACTTTCGGACTCATCCTTGAAAAAGCTAGGCGAGAACTGAAAGTTTCGGGGGAGCAGAAGAAACTCATGGACAAGTTGCAGGTTTTGTATATCGCGATCTTTTATCAAATTGGTCAAGAATTGTGCTAGACTTTCCTGTCTTTCCAAAGCGATTTTATGTTTCAGTGTAAATACCCCGCCTTTTGGAGGGAGCGGATACGGGAAATCGGCCTTTGAGATTCCCAACTCGTCACAAAGAGAATTAAATAGCGTCACGAATTCAGAGTATCGTTTTGAGCTGTGAATAGATCGTAGCGGCAAACGAAGGCGTATGTCGTAGAAAATAACGCCATTGGTCTCAGTGAATGTGGGAATAGTGATGACCGACATGGTTCGAGAAAGCCACAGGCTTGTAACTTATTAAGACTTATTGTTTGCGGCGCGTTTTTGCAAAAAATTCTCAGATTCAAAAAGAAAGACAAAGAAAGAAGAGATGCACTCCACGAAAAGAACAGCTTTCGTTCTTCTAGGTGTAGTTATATCTTCGCGATAAGTACACCTTGATTACATGTTTAAGGTAACTTTGTGTGGTTTCCATGCGTGCGACGTTTAGCTGAGCTAGTTCGAGATCGCAACGCTCATAACCCACCACGCCTCGAAATTGGATTGCTCTTTCTGCCGTATCCTGGGGTGCTCTCCTTGCTGCTCCACACTTGTACTCGCTAAGGAATATTAGTAGATTTCTCTTCTCTTCTCTTCCTTCTTTTTCTTTTAGTTTCATCTAGGCCTATCCACGTGTTAGCTTCCAATAAATTAGCTGACTGCAATGCTGGGGTCCTCTGTAGCTAGGTCTACTAGCCCCGAGGGGAATTTATCTCCAGAGCCAGAGAGAGCTAGCCAATCCTCGAAGCACGTGAAGAGAGTCTACTCAGAGCGGGAGCCATTGCTTCAAAATCCCGATAATGTTTTAGACCCCGATGATCCAAGAGTGTCGCCACTCAATCTAAAGAGGATAAAATTGCTTAGGAGCATTTTGATGGGTGTCTTGCTTTTCAATTCGGGACTCTTTCTCTTGGTCTTGGTGTCGGACTTCATCTCTATCCCTGGGATCAATTCACGGGGCAAGTCCTTTTTGGAGCTTGATCTTGTCATCTTTTGCATCCTTACTGGCGCAATTACGCTTTGGTGTTTTGCTGTGCCGGCCTATTATGAACGTGTCTTGGGCTACATCAGCTGCGGTTTGGTGGCACTCGATGTCGTTGTAACGGTGTCCACCCCCGGATTGAGAGACGGTCTCGGTTTGTTTGGCAACTTGCTCATGTTGTGGGTTCTTGCTAATCTCTTGTTGAATTGTTTTGCCGATTTCTGGGTGGAGCAAGGGAAGGCCCAACAAGAAATAAAATACACCGGAAGGATCGAGAAACGCAAGTCTTTGTTTGAGATCTTCGTTACCGGAGTTAAAATTACTGCCAAGTTCTTGCTTCTCTTGGTAATATGGAACATCAGTTTGTCGTTGTGGCTTCTGGCCTTTGATACCCACGAGAAGCCTTGGGGCAAGATGATCCCTGTCAATGAGAACCAGTTTAAAGTTCATTTGGCCTGTTTCGGAGACGTAAAGCATAAACTTAATGATACCACAGAGGACTATAATCCATCCAATCCGGATGAACCAAAACAACCGATCATTCTTGTTGAAGGTGGCCAGCATACTTCTTCCGAACAGTTCCAAGAGTGGATCCAAGAACTCCACCACATGAACAAAATTGAGAGATACTGTATCTGGGACAGACCAGGTTATGCTTTTTCGGATAGTGCCCCCTCTCCCACTTCGATTAGTATCACAGTGGAGTACCTTATGGAAGCCTTGAGGAAGGAGGGAATTGAAGGTCCGTTTAGTGCTGTTGGATTCGATGTAGGGGGCCTCTACTCAAGAGTATTTGCGCTGAGAAATGCCGGACAAATGCACTCGATGCTTTTGGTGGATAGTTGGCATGAGGACTTGCTCAAACAGTTGCCATTCAGTGGGCCCAACAAGAAGAATGAGAAGAGAAAGACATTTAGGGATATTTTAGATCTCATGGATTCGTGGCAGGGGTTCAAGTTATGGCTCAGAGGTGTTGTTTCTCCCTTGGGGCTTGTAAGAAATACTCATTGGTTCTTTCACCCCCGAAGCTTCCTGTCTAAAAGCCGGATTTTCGGGACTGACATGATCCGCAGCCCCAAGTACTTACGAGCCAGATTACAGGAGCAAATTACCGCTTCCATCTTGTCGTACAATGAGGTGCATACAGCTGACGTTGGCAGCATACCTTTGTCGGTAATACTGTCGGAGTTCATGATCAAAAAATCACTTAACTGGGGTAAGTGGCAGAGAGAGTTAACGAAAATAAGCGACAAATCCCTCGAGTGGGTGGTCGTGGAAACCGCAGACCACTTCATGTGGCTCAACCCCAAAGGAAGAGATAAGTTGCAGCAGTTGTTGCTCCGCTTGGTGAGCGAGAAAACGAATTATTTAAAAGAGGCAGACTCAAACCCGGAGCAAGAATAGCTTGGCCTTGAGTAAGGCAGAGCAATGAAAATTGTGATCGGAAAAAATTGTAGCATTACAAGAATTTGAAGTCACAAGATGATTCCATGTGGGTAATGGCACAGGGTGTTTGCTGCGAACCATAGCACCGTGAGCACTGAACAGTCAAGACCACCTTTTCAATAAACTTGTGTCACTGACGCAATAGATGTATATGTGACGATACAATTTCTGACCCCGAAAGGAAAACGCTTTCATCATTTTTCTTCCTTTTTCTTTTCTCATATTTCTCTTTTCAAACAAAGAAAGAAGATTTATTCTTTCTTACGATGTTTACGCTGGACTCTCGACCAGGTAATAATGTGCGTGTAAACATCAATGGCAGAATTCGCCAGGCGGCTGGCTGCGCTAAAACTGGGCAGGAAGGTCGCGTCAGACGAGTTGAGACCTAGACCAGTACTCTGGAAAAGGAAACGGAAGTGCGTACGGCTGATGATGGCTTAAGAAAAAAGAAAAAAAAAAAAAAGAAAAGGAAAGGGAAAAGGAAAGGGAAAGGGAAACGAAACGAAACGAAAAAGCAAGAAAAGGAAAAGGACACGTCACCTCCATCTTAGCAGAAAATGTGTCAATCATGCTTCTGACACTCTCCTACTGTGTGAAGAGGAAGACTCAAAATCTCTTGTGTAGAGAAACCCCGTAAATGCCGCGTCAGAACACCCGCGTTTCAGAATGTTGGTGGCTTCGCGTCATTATCGTGCACCTGATCCAGGGTGTTCCTCTGCTCCTCCACCTCCTCGAGCACTAGTAGATACAGTCGCGCCCAAGGAAAGCCTCCTATATTGATAGAAACTTTGAAATTTTCCCAATTTTCCCACCCGTCTTCTTTCTGATTTCATCCTTCTCGTTCCGCGTTCCGTACACAAAAGAACTCCCTGGTACTGTCTCTGGATAAGTTTGAGAACTTGCTACTGTAGGCCATCCCCGGATCCTGAAGTGCTTGCTGTAAAAGTTTAACTCCAATCTCGGTGCGATTTACTTTTTCTTCCCCTCAGAGAAGCCTGTACACCCGTGACTCCACGCAAACACCACACATCTCAACTCACGTGGGAGTTTCTCATTGGATTTACCTCAAATACCTTGACTTCACAGAGGAAACAAACTTTTGGAGGAGTTGCGTCTTGGCGTTCGCTTTCTCGGTTAGTATTATTTTTATTCGAAGAGAGCTTGACTTTTGAAATACCCTGAAATTTGGTTTTTTTGATTTCTTATTTTTTTTCTGTGACCCAGTTCTCGCATGTCAGAACAACACACTGTGGCACAATCGGAAGACCTCTTCCAAGCCGGTTCATCGGCAGTTAAGTCATCTGTTATGTCCTCTCAAAGCTCTACAAATAACTCCTTCACAAGCTCTCCTGCTCAAGGACCCAGTATTCCTGGCGAAAGTGGGGCAGAGTCTGACCCTCTGAGTGACTCGCGAGATGATGAAATGCTGGCTCCCCCTGTTGTGCCTGTTGTGCCTGTTTCACAGGAGGAAACACAATCTTCTGAAGTGCCACAAACCAGTGCTCTGAGAAGCTCTCGGCAAGGGACCAGTCATTCCAGACAAGCTGGAGGAGAGCTGGCACTTCCATCAATCCTGCCTTCTACATCCAATACAAGGCCTCCTGTTGTTGTGTCCGTGTCGCGTCGGCCTTCTTTTGGGTTGGGGTTCTTGAGCTCTTTGTCCAACACTATAAGGGGCTCGAGTCATTCGCATGCATCTAGTCCTCCGGCAGATGTTCAGCCGCAACCGCATCAATTTATGTCGAATAGTCCTACACTTGCGAACCTTCACAGCCAAGCAGGCTTGGAGACCAATGTGGAAAATACGCTTGTGGGAAATTTGTTGCCTCGATCCAGAAACCTCGCCACATCAAACACCCCTGCAGATCTTCTGCTTATGTCGCGAGAGAACACGACTGTTGAGGCATCCGACGTCACATATATTGCCGATAATGAGCAACCTGTGACTTCGACTGAGCCGGAGCCTGATAACACTAACGGGCGAGACAAGGATGGCACTTTTTCGCTTCGCTTGACACCAGTAATCGACCACTCCTCGTCAAATACTGGGCTATACTTTTCTCCGATTATACGTCGCATAAGTCCAAAGCAGCCAATATCCGTTGGTAGGTATACAGAAAAGCACAAAAGTGCTGCTCATGCTCCTCAAGGCTCATCGTCTAGAGTCGTTTTTAAGTCCAAGGTGGTTTCGAGGACACACGCCATGTTTCAATGCAACGAAGAAGGTCTGTGGTTCTTGAAAGACTGCAAATCTTCTTCCGGTACTTTCCTCAACAACATAAGATTGTCTCAAGCTTCTCAAGAACTGACCCTATGGCCTCTAATGGACGGCGATGTTGTGCAACTAGGCTTGGACTATAGAGGGGGTACAGAGGAAGTTTACCGATGCGTTAAAATGCGTTGTGAATTCAACCGCAGTTGGCAAAGAAAGGTGAACAGGTTCAATCTAGACATTCATAAAAGGATGAAAAATCTAGGAATCGAGGCTTCAAATGAGAACGGTGACGAATTTTCCGAGTGCGCTATATGTTTGTTGAAACTAGAGCCTTGTCAGGCATTATTCATCAGTCCATGTTCACATTCATGGCACTACAAATGCATACGTCCCATCATCATCAAACGATACCCCCAATTCTATTGTCCAAACTGCAGGTCTATATGTGATCTTGAGACCGATATCGAAGATGAAGAAGAAGGTGTGTGAGAAGATGGCTTTCCGACATATATTATCTGGCTCTTTCATTGCTTCAGTCGTACATAAGTGTTTCACACTTTTTGCTATTAATGAATGATTATAGTTTTTGACTTTTTTGTTTTTATACACAAACACAAAATTGTGTCTCCAATGCTAGAATACATAAGTCAGACATTAAATTATCGTTCGCTAGCGAATGGAATATTTATCTATTACAAGAATTGAAGCAAACTGGAAGAGCAGCATAAACCATGATCATCATACACGTTCGACGTGATCGGTTTCGGCCTTTGTCTCTTCAATTACATCCCGAATACCATTCTGACCAATCAGCTCCATCATGTGGCCAACATCAAATACCTCCACCTCGGTGCTCTTGAATTTCCTAGCACGCACTCCTTTTTGGAATAACAAGTCCATTTCAGCAAAAGTTCTACCTTTTGTCTCAGGTAATTCGAACCAACACCAAATGCACGAGAAGAAAGCAATACCTCCCCAGAAAAATCCAGTTTTGGCTCCCCAATTCCATGCTGTGGGGTTCAACATATAGGGCATAATAATTGAAATGCCAATTCCAGAAAGATTGTAGAGATTTCTCGACAAAATCACCGTTTTTGTTCTCAAGCGAGTTGATGGAATTTCAGTCACCAAACAGTAACAGATAGGTCCAACGGAAGCATCGTAGACAAATGTGAAAACCAAAAGCAAAGACCCAACAGCCCAAGACGCACCCTCAGAACTGACTGTTCCAAGACAGCCAATAATCAATAAAAGCACAGTTTGTATGCAAAGACCACCAAAGAATATGTCGAATCTGCCTAACTTTTGCGAAAGAGTCCAAGATAAAATAGTTCCAACAAGACCCAAAACATATTGCACGATGGAGAAGGTGAAAGAATTAGAAGTTGATAAGCCAGCATTCAAGTAAAAATATGTGGAGTAGCCCATGAATGCGGATCCGGTGATATTCTGAACCAACCAGATAAAACAGGTAACTCTTGTTCTTCTGATATTTTCTGACCTGAAAGCATCCCAGTACGAGATACCCTCTTGTACGGCAGCTTCTTCTTTGATTGTCATTTTCATTTTATCAACCATTGCATTCGCCAATACTTCCTTATCTGGGGTGTGCTCGTTTTCACTCAACAACCTAATCACAGACTTCTTTGCTTCTTTGGTTTTGCCAACTTTCATCAACCACCAGGGTGATTCGGGAGCCAAGAAGATACCAATCGCAATAGGAATTGGCCACATCCATTGCAAGGCAAATGGTACTTTGTAAGAGTCCTTCATATTTGACAGAAGCATGCCCTTAAGAATGGAGGAAGAGATCAACTGACCAATGACCCAACAAGCGTTCACATACGTTGTCAAGTATAATCTCAAAACTGTTGGACAAACTTCAGACGCGTACGAAACGGACAATGTTTGAAAAGCCCCCCAAGGGATACCCATCAAGATTTCACCCACAAGCAATACCTGAATACTGGGTGCAAAAAACACAATAAAAATGAATCCAGTGATCAACATCAAGGAACCAATAAGTGTCTTACGGTATCCAATACGGTCAGAAATTATACCTGCTGCGAATAAGCCGATGATCTCACCGACATTCACTGCCATTGACAAGGCAGTTTGCCACTTGGCGGGAATTTCATATTTGTTTTTTTCAGGGTAATACTGGCCAAACTTTTTAACAAAGTCGGGAAAACTGTAGAAGGAGTTAAGAAGATTGACATCGTAACCTTCCATAATAATGACTGTGGACAAGAGAACAGACCACATAGCAGCCTTCGGAAATGTCTTCAAGCCTTCCTTTAAGGGCATGTGCTTGTCGTGCTTGTCGTTTTCCTTCGCATTATTGGAAATGTCTAAGAACTTTGCAATGTAGTCTTGCGTCTCTGCATCCAAAGAGTCATTTGAATTGGTGTCAATTTTTGTTGCTTCAAAAAGCGTTGCCTGCTTTTCTGGTTTGGAGTCACTCATACCAAAATCCTTAAGTTCTAATGAAATGTCAAAATTCTAAACTACGGGAGAGAGAGGCATTATATATACTTACAGGATGTAGAAGAATGACTTAAAATCAACCCGACAGTGCTGGTGGACGCCTTGCTCCATGCATGGGATGCGCTTGAGCCCAACTCCGTTCGAACGGATTTTTTTGAACTACATTAAACCCCACGAACAATGCAGTCTGTATACAGACAATACATTCAGTTGTCGCGACTAAAGCTTCTAAGTATCCCAGACATTTTTTTTCCAAACTCATTCGTCAGAGGACAATGGAAGTAGCTTGACGGCGATCACACTCAAACCGAACAATGACCTCGAGTAGATGGAACGATCGACAAAACATCCATCTTTATTAGTAATTTCAAAATCTGTTAGCAGAAATTTCCGACAATCTGAATTTCAAAACACGTCGCCATGCCGAGTTGTTGTTAAGGAAGCCCGTTTGTCTCGTGAGCAACACGCGAAGAGTGTATAGATCTAGGTTTACGGCTGTCTTTCAAGTCACGCTGCAGATAAAACATTCCGCTTCACTGCAGCTTGGCATCCTTCGTTCTTGCGGAATTATTTTTTGTGGGGTTCAGGTTCGCGGGGTCACCACAACAGGTGAGCGCTTGCAACTGCCTATTTTAATACCGCAAGCACGCCTTGACCTTACCCCACAGGGTTCGTGCATACAAGACATGGGGTACATCATAATAAGCAGATTTACAAGCAAGTAACGTGAAGGATATTTTTACCTTGAGAACTTCGTAAAGGCGATATTGAAGAAGGTAAGGTCTCGGCCATTCGAGAAATATTACAGGAATACTTTCTGCACAGAATCCCAGGGGGCTCAACCCCCCTGGTGGTTATTGGACTTCTTGTGTGTGAGATGGCATGCCTCATGACTTAACAAGGCTTTGTTTCACAATGACCATTGGACCACAAAGAAAAACAAGCTCCCTTGTCATGGGGTGGAAAACACCTGCTGAAAATATCATGAAATGACACTATGAGGCTTCTAAAATTCCGAGATATTTTGGAAATTAGATGACCTTCCGAAAAACTACCGCCTTGAACCTGTTCTTGGATTTGGACGTGTACGAAAAACTGTCTTGCTCATCCCCAACACTGGAAAGAAGCAACGGCTCCGCCGCAGATTTTGCGCATTGGCATTAGACGAAGTTTGTTTTACGCATTAAGAGCTTTCAGGTTCTAAGACTCGATCTGGTGTGTTGAGGAGCGAGACTCATAAAGTCAGAAGGCAAAGTAATGGTAATTTGGTTTCGAGATTGCTTCTGTAAATACGTGTAGGGCCAGTCTCATTGTGTAGTTACTACAAACTTTACGTAGCTCTAACTCGGAATCATGCGACTACGGCAAGGGACGACCTCATCAAGCAAGCTCAGGGCTCAGGACTCTCTGCCCCTCACCAGATGCCTCACCCCCTTTAGAACGAGTATTTTGGAATCTGGTAATTGCCGCACGAAAAGAAAAAAAATCGTGTGCCGTTTTCGCGATTACCCCGGTTCCGGACATATTTGCTGTTTGGCGCTTTTCGTAGGACTTTCAGGAGAGGGGGGGGTGCACATTTTTCCGAAATGCTCGATCCGAGAGTATAGACCTGTCATAGACCGAGATGAAGATGGCGTTCACTTGAACTGATCTACCGAAATAAAAAAAAAAAAACAAAGAAATAAGATCTTAAATTTTACAAAACTACCGATTCGATTGAAAAGAAGGAGGACCACCTACGAAAAGACCCGGTTGCTCTATGCGGGGCAGGTGGTAGCTCGGGCCTCGCAGCCAGCGTTCTATTTTAAAAACAAGAAATAAAACTCAAAAAACAATTCAAAGGGTACACTAATGAGTTTTTATGAACTCTAGACCTTCTACGAGAATGCCGGAGAAATAGAAACATTACACTTAGCTATTTTCAGTAACTTTCGGTCATACCCTGCCAGTGAACGCTTTGACAAATTCTATTGCACTCCAGTAATAACAAGCTTTAATTTCAGACTTTCTAAGTTTAAGATTAGATTTCAAAAGCATAGTCCCCCTAGTTAATGCTTTTCCAACAAGTCGACAAAATGAATGGGATGAAGAAACAAGCTGAGTATGGCTTAGCCCTAAGCTACTATGCTTACCTGACTCTCGCATAGCGTCTTATCTTGTCCTGGCATTTTAACTCTAAACATAAGTTAGTATAAACAACCACTAGTAGTTGTTACCTATGTCAATTGCAATATTACGGCTTGAGGTCCAATATTCGGTTGTGAAAAACTGTTTCCACACGAACCACACATAATTTGAATCAAAGTTTATGTATAAACAGACATCTTCCCCAGTATCCCAACCCAACACTGGCGAAAGGTAAGTGTTTCAAATGAACGATCAAGGAATAGAAAAAAAAAGTAAAAGCAAAAAAAGAAAAGGAAAAAAAAAGAATGAAGTAAGAGCATACTCGGTCTCCAGTGCTCACACAAGGCCTTTAATATTTCACGAAGTCACGACCTCTCACTGGTAGACGAATTTTCGATATGAGGGTACAGCATTGTCAAGAAGTTGGCAACCGAAGTCAGTAAGCCCATCACTTGATCAGAAACGTGACGTGAATACGGTGAGAGATCAACTTCAGAGATTTGTAACTTACATTGATCCTCCACAGACTCAGTCACCTCATCATCCAAAAGCTCCTCAATGGTGCCTGACTGATATTCCTGCGTTGCAAAGCTGGTATCGTTAGTTTCAAGAAGCCTGGGAACGACTTTAATTTTGTATCGAGCAATCAAATTCGCAATCCCTTCATACGCTTTGGTCGGAAGGGTGACATCATTTTTGAACTTATTGACGAGACCAAACAATGACTCTAGTGCCGCTAAACCAAGCATTTGCTCCAGACTTTGTTGGACGGTAAACGACAAGGACTTGGCCATTTCCAACAATTTCACGCAAATTCCAGGGCCATTGGTCTCAAATGCCATATCTGGTAGGTAAGAGGTCTCAGTAAGAAACTCCCGTGCGTTGAAGATTGGAAAATCAAACCCAAAACAGTCTTGTGGGTTTTGCAGAGGACGGAGCATTCCATTTTTCCATGTGATGTGGCAGGCAATGGCCCGAATCCAAGCTTTGGATAAAGTGATGTTGAGTCGATGAGGATTCGAGACACTGTGTGGTAGTAGCCTTAGCGACCCAAGACTCTCTTGAACGGCGAGTATCCACTGCCTTTTCTCGTTTAGTGGCCTGTCATCAACGAGATTCTCAAGTCGATGTTGGTTCATCTCAAAAAAAAATTCTTTGCTCGGAACAGAGAATATCCGAATCAACTCGGAAAACCCCACCAAAAGATCGGGACAATCTTCGTCTGATAGTTCAGGAAAGCTTATACCTGGATCAAGTATCACAGGCAAACCTTCTTCGAAACACACATATCTTTCAGTGACTAGAAGCATGTAATAAATTTTGCGCCAACGATGAGCCTCGACAGTCGGCTTTTGGCGATATTGGTTTTTCTCGTGAAATCCAAGAATCTGTGCCATGGAAATAGCTTCGCGTAAGTACATCTTTGCTTGTTGAATTCGACCCTTTTGGTTCGTGTGATGCAAGTACAAAAAGAAAGAGGATAGAAGTGTCTCGACATCGATATTGTCGGTGTATTCGAATAAATTTCGAACGCGTTTTGCCTCGGTGGCGTAGTCTTCTGCAGAAATTGAGTTCTGACTTAGAATAGGTGTTTCTTGGGAAACAAATGATAACTGTGTGGTAATGGCTGCGCATATTGCACAACATAGGGCATACGACATAGCGTTCTTGTTATTGAGACTTATGCGGTCACAAGAAAAACTGGCCTCCAGGTCCCCCTGGATTTTCTGCATCAATTCAGTGACCGATAGTACCGGCCAATATCCATAAAACCATGTTTGGTAAACTTGTACTTGCAGAAACAAACATTCGAGAGATATCCTGCCCATATGAACAGATGAGTTGGTCTTAAATACAGAAAAAATGTCCTCATGCTCATCCGGCATTTTATTTCGACCTAATGGTTCACCATCTTCAATGTGCCCATGATCACGCAGGGACGAATGTTGTGCTTGATTTTGAACACGTGCAAGCGCAGCTTCCAGAGGGTGCATGGGCTGCGGGGAGTTGCCCATATGATGGCCAGTTGCTGGACCCAGATAGTGGATAGGGTACATGTTGGTAAGCGAACGAGTCAGTTGCGCCACAAAGGGGGAACTTGTCATGCAGTTCGTTACTGGAGACAAGCCCGGTGGAAATGCTTGATAAGTCAGTAGTTCCTGGTGCTGGTTTGGCAAGTGGTTGCTCAGATTGAGAGTCTTGTCATTGTCAGGGGTGCTGCTCTGCTGATAACCCCATATACGTGAGTCGAAAAAGCCCAAAGAGTTCCGGTCTCCCTGACAGTCCTCTGTGTTGAGCTGATAAATCTGCGGTAGTTCAGCAATGCATTCTCTATGGGATTCTTCTCTTTTTATACCCAAAATGTGAGAGTGTTGAAGCACTGCATGCGGGGAGTTTTCAAACTCAACTGGTTTTGGTCCTGGACCAATAAATATAGATTCGTTGAGCTCTTGCGGTGGCTCGGCTATACAAGCGGACCGCCGGCCATGCTTTGGCCCAGATTTCTTGCGGATTCTGTCTCGCGTGCATTTTTCGCCCAGATTGAGGCAGCCTGTACAGTTGGTTGAGTCTGACGATGTAACGCATCTTATTCGCCTCGCAGCACACCGATCACAAGGTCTGCCATACTTTCCTCGCTTTTTCGATTCTCTTTGCAAGTGAGTGATCATCATGGACAAATTGCAAGAATGGTGGGGAAAGGCTGCGCGAAAAAAGTGGCCAGGCAACGATCTTTATGTCTTTTTCTGCCAATGCTTAACCAGGCTTACCACGGTTGATCACGTCTTCACTTAGCTCCAAGATTATACAGGATCAGAATTTCATTCTAAAGCTGTGACGAATATCCGGAGAGACCTCGGATACACGCTATAGTGTTTCTAACATAGCATTCGCGAAGATTTGAGTCAGAGGGACGGTCTACAACTTGCGTGCAGCTGCCGGTGTGCCTCTACAACTGGCAGCTTCACCAATCACGGAAAGTCAGATCTCGGCTACTTTGCATGTGGCGGCCTACACATTACTTTCCGCCGAAAATGTCGATCTTTTAAAAAGCATGACCAAAATTTCCTGCTCCGGTGAAAAGCTTCGACGAATCGAGACATCATTCAATACAAGAAAGTTTGGCCATACTTTTTCCGGTCCACCCGGTCCCCAATGAGACATTCCGCTTTTACACACTCTCGCCTCACTCCCCGGCTCGTATTTCTCTTTCACTCCCACATCTGTTTGCCTGCACTGAGAAGCAATTAGCTCGATTCACCAGATTTGCATGAACCTGAACCATCTGAACTGCTAACCTTCGCACTATGCTACATAACTCTCTGGCTTATTATTGTCCAGCAAAGACGCTCGGCCAATTAATGAATCGACAAGCACAATCAACAAATGTCTGCGTCGATTATTTTAATTGATCGAACGAGACAATAGCATCAATTTTTCCGCGCGGATGATTCCTCTAATCCGAAGAAAGAGATTTGAGTGCTGAGCGGGGATTCACGCGCGCGTCTCTGAAGAGGTTTGCACAGTTCGGTGGCTGTTGGCGGGTTAGGTCTTCTTAGCGGCTCTTTTCAACTTCTTTTTATACCCACAACGTAGGCATTCTGCTAAAAATGCTGGATTATTCTAAAAAGTATTCCTTTTTCGAAGAACTATTGCAGTGATCAAAATTCGGTCAACCAAAGCGTAAGATAAGGAACAATAGGTGAAACTCTGGTGTGGGCAAGACTCATACTTGGAATTTTACAAAGCTTTGGACAGGATGACAGCTGAAATTACAAACACCACTTTCAGTAGATTCTTGGACGAGGATTGACCAGTTTATTCGGCGGTAGTCACTGATGACTTTTGCTACTTTTTCGACACACAGAAATACATGGACCATCGAGGATTCTATGTACTTGAACGATTTCTCTGTGCCCAGTAATTGGAATTTTGGAGCCTTCGGCCCAAATTGATGGAGTTTGCTTATCTCGAGGCAGATAAATTGGGTGTAAAAAGGTGTATTGGAACACCCAAATTGAGAACCACCGTGCCCAGATCTTGTACACGAAGATTGGAACGAAAAGCGGGTTTTCGCGATACGTGAGACCATAGGGCTTAATTCAAATGAAGGTCTTAGATTAAAAGAAAGCAGAAAGTGTACACCTTATGGTATCATTGTAGAAAAAACTATCACTTCCCTTACTAGAAAGTTTTTCGAGTGGTTCCCTGGCCCATTGCGCAACTCGCTTCCGGAAGCATTGACTAAATTGGCAGAGCCAGTGTCAGCTATAAGTAACACACAATGCACTAAAGCAGTGCTGTATAGTACAGTCTAAATACGACGTACATTGAGATGTTCGATCCAGAATCCATCGTTCTCGTACAGACATGTCCGATGTGTACGAAATCGGATAGAAATAAACAAACGGACGACGAATGTACGAAAGTGCGAAGTAACTCACCATGGGGCGGAACATGAAGAGGATGAAGCTCAAAAAAAAAAAAAAAAAAAAAATAAAATAAAATAAAATAAAAACAACAACAACAACCGAATGACTGATTCAATTATTCCTCTCACTACAGATTTGTTATTCAGTGGTGAGTCTTTTTGGATGGTGCTAGGAAACTCAAGAAAGTCGTTAAATTAGAGTACATAGATTTTGAACAAGTATTACCCTAATGGCCAGTAAATCTAGCCAGAGTTCTCATTTCTACGGTAGAGATGAGTGCCTTTCAGGTGAGTCAGCTAACTCACTCAATAAATTAAGATGACTTAGAAACTACGACTCTCAAAAGATGAGAAGTTCCAAATTTGTGCCACTATGTCACTTAAAAACGCATATGCGAGGGTGAATCAGTATGAAAAAGACAAGTCAGTCATCGCTCAGCAATTTTTACGAGCGGCAGCCTGACAAACGCAACGCGGAACGCTTTGATGATATTGATGTGGTTCCTAAAGATGTCGAAGACCTTGCCGTCATTTCAACTGAAAGTTTAAGACAAATAAAGGCTTTTGATGTACGAAATCGTATTTTCATATCCGATTTTAGACATCATCATCTTTGTATGTACGATGGTTGTAGCGATGTGCGGTAATGTACGAAAAAGACACATCACTGCCACTGCACCAAAGTACAGTGATGACCATCCGGTGCGAAACGTAATGCAATTCTCTTTTACTATTTCTCTTTTTTTTTTTTTTTTTTTTTTTTTTTTTCTTAGATTGATACATCTGATTCTAGTACAATTCAGCATGATTTCCTACAAGATACATCTGTCCTAAACATTTTTTTTCAAAAAAAAATCTCTTTATTCTGACTTATAATGATTTTTCTTACCCGTGCAATGGCTCGTCAAATATTTTCTAAACAATTGAGATAGTCTTTATTTTTGGCTCGATGCTCAAATTTAACGGTATTTTTTTGTTCTATTACACTTCTTCCTGAGTTTGTTTATGTAGGTGGAATTATATCATGATATGTAACATTCAAAAAGAAAAAAAATTGTTTAATGGTGAATTGAAGCTTCTGCAGACACTGTATTAGATAACAGAATTGACTTCAATTTTCGGAAGCTCTTTTTTGCTCGCGAGGCACCTGACCTTTCAACTAGCTATGGTTCGGACTGAATATAAAAAGAGAAAAAAGTCACATAGAAAATACCGAGAATTCTGTTAAGAAACAATCTTCAAACAAAGAATACGATGGGGCAAATCTTTCGACAGTTTTAAAAGCCTCATCATCGTGCTCTAAACCAGTTGTTAGATCTTTTAAAGAAACAAAATGTATTAAAGGAGTGACGTCACAGGCGCAGCAGTTCCTGTCACGTGCTGGTTGGAAATAGAAATCACGTGTTGACCTATTACAAAACAGAAAAAACTGGTGTCTTTCTGTTTCTTTTCGGCTCTAATGACAAGAGAAATAAAGTCCAACGAAAACACGAGAATAACACGTGTATTCATTGTCAGGCATGGGAAGACCGATTGGAATGCGCAAAGGATCCTACAAGGGCACGTAGACATCGATATCAATATTGAAGGAAGAGAGCAAGCCGAGAAGGTAGCGCTTCATCTACGAGATATCGACATCGATGACATCGTGTCATCAGACTTGCGTCGATGTGTCAATACTGCAAAGCCTATAAAGAACTATCAAAGAAATGCCGAATATTCGGAAACAGCCAAATTACGCGAGCGAGAAATGGGAAAAGTCCAAGGCATGCCGTTAAAAGAAGCCCTTCGAACATACGGAGAAAACTTCCGCAACCTCGGCGAAAAAGAGTCCGCTTTGATAGAGAGAGTTTCCGAGGTTTACGATAATGCTATAAAGAGGGCAAAGCTTAAAGGCTACAAAAATATCTTACTCTGTACTCACGGGGGAGTCATCACTGCATTCACTAATCATTTACACAGAGACAGGCGCTACAGTTTGGGAGAGGGCCTTATGGCAAGCGATTTGAGGGTTCCATTCAATACTTCGGTGACAATTGTGGATGTGGATAAAGAAACGGGAACAGGAACGATTTTGAATTGTGGGGTCACCGAGCATTTGGGTGGTGACTTCCGTGTTCGAAATCAATTATTACGCTAGACAATGAACTTAGATAAAATTAAATGATGAAATATGTATGATTATGACTGAATGCGCTCAAGAGAGTCTCTCGGGGTCAAGCGTGTTACTTCTTGAGAAAGAAGCGTACTTCTCGAAGTTGTCCTTTCTCTCAAGGTCGTACTCGGGGTTCTTAATCTTCGAACTCCACTTGCGTTTGTAAATTCTCTTACCCCATTTCCAGGCCTCGCAGCCGGCAAAGTAAAGAATGCTGAAAGCGAATGCAAAACCCCATTCTTGACCGATGGGGGCATGCAAAAACACTTTGTTGTTAATGACTGGGATGTAGATGACCGGGAACACAGAAATAAAACCACCAACAATAGACCAAAATAAGAATTGATTGGCCCAGAGGTCGATGGCAGTTTGCTTCCACCAAGGATTGTCCGTATCTTCTCTCATGCGAAGTAAGGAGTTGTTTGGGTGGACACATTCCCAAGCCAAAATAAGAGCACACCACGTCATGATGACGAAAGACGTAGACCTTCCTCTGAAAACCAAATTACAAATGTCAGAGTCAGCACTAACTTCGTTGCATCCCTCACCCAAGTCCCCATCACCGACAGCAAACACTACCAAGACGAAACCAAGCATGGTGCATGCTGCCATCCAAATTCCATAAGCGCACATATCAGCGAGAAGCTCCTTCGTGAAGATCTTACGGTTTGGAGGCTGATTCAAAACACCATCAATAGCCTGTTCTTGACCCAACCCCATGGCTGGAAAACAGGAAGTAACAACCAAAATCCACAAGACTTCAACGGGAGATAAAGGAAATACAGACAAGCCAGCATCATCAATGAAGGCCAAACCAACCATTAAATAGATAGCTTGGGCGACGTTTTCGGCCAAAAGCTGCAAGATGAACTTTTGGATGTTTGAGGCCATACGACGGCCTTCCTCAATAGCATTCAAGATGGACGAAAAGTTGTCGTCAGTCAAAACAATATCAGAGGCGTCTTTTGCGACATCAGAACCATTGAGACCCATGGCAATACCAACGTCGGCCTTCTTCAAAGATGGAGAGTCGTTGACACCATCTCCTGTCATAGCACAGAACTTATCACGGCGATGCAAAGCATCAATCATGCGCACCTTCGTCTGAGGAGCGCAACGTGCGATGACCAAGGGCAAGACAGGCAAAGCGTCAATCTCGTCCTCACTCAAGGCATCGAATTCGGTAGCGGTCATGCACATGGCCTTGACAACTTCGTCACTGTAGTGATACAAATTGCGTGGAATGATACCAACTTCTTGAGCAATAGCTTTGGCAGTACTTGGGTGGTCGCCCGTCACCATGTGCACGTTGATTCCCGCCCTGTGGCACAACTTCACAGAGTGTGCAGTTTCAAGTCTAGGTGGATCATAGATACCCACCAAGCCGTGGAATGTCAAGTTGGATTCGATTTTTTCTCTGTCCATCAAATCGTCAGTTCTGGAATCAAAGTCTCTTGACGCAAATGCCAACACACGCAAACCTTGCGAGGACAAGGCGTCCATGTTAGACTCGATTTCGCTAATGTTGTCTTCGGTCAACTCAACGAGCTTACTCGTGTCGGTATTGTCCTCTGGATTGCCTGTCCAGTTAATACACCTTCTTAAGATACGCTCGACAGCACCCTTCGTGAAAATTTTAGTTTTGTCGCCCATCTTGTAAATCGAAGACATTCTTTTGATCGAAGAGTCAAATGGGTATTCTTCTATGTGCTCGAAGTTACGGGCAACATCCTCTCTAGCATAGCCCAACCTGTGGCAGAACACTTGAATGGCGACTTCGGTAGCATCTCCATGGGCTTTCCACACGAATTCGCCTGAATCCTCGTCTTTTGACTGAGACACATTTGCAATGTTAGCCAAAGTTGCGACATTGAGCCAATTGGTGAAGTTATTGGCAAAGTTAGCGCCTTCACTTCTTTCAATAGGCTTGAAATCAATCTCTTCGTCCGTTTCCTTAATGAAGTACGGAGAGAACTTGGTGTGGGATAAGTCACCAATAGTAGGATTAAACGCATCGTTGATGTTGTCCATAGAGAAAGTTCCGACAGATGGTACCCAGACCTTCTTGACAATCATCTTACCTTGGGTTAACGTACCTGTTTTGTCGGAACAAATGTCGTCGATACCTCCCAAAGCTTCCAAAGAGTCCAACTTACGGACAATAACATTCTTAGTCACCATTACCTGAGCGCCAACTGCCATGGTAATGGTCAACACAACAATCAATGCGGACGGAATCATAGACAAAGCCACACAAATAGCATAAATTGCAACCTCTTTATTGACATGGAAGGTTTGCGTGGCCATGACAACAATAGCAAAAACAACGGCAATCCAAAACAACACAATAGCTAACCAAGACAACACCCTCTGTAAAGGAGTTCCTTCGGTCACCCCCAAAAAGTTACCCACGATATCTTTGATGGTACCAAAGAAGGCTCTTGAATACTCTTTGGGAGCAGGCTTTCTTCCGTTCGACTTGTCAACTTTTCTGACGAGGCCAGTCTTCAGGTTCAAGGATTGCGCAATGCCACCTATTTCGGTGTTCAACCCAGTGGCAACAGCAACACCTTTCCCTCTTCCTTTCGAAACCACAGAAGAAGAGAAAGCCATGTTTAACCTATCACCTACAGGAATGCTAATGGAAGGGTCGGAGTAAACCTCTTCAGGTTTTTTTGCCACAGGCAACGATTCTCCTGTGAGCAAAGCCTCATCGGTTTCCAAGTTCATGGTATCGATCAACCTCAAGTCGGCTGGAATGGTATCACCAACTGCCACGTGAACAATATCACCGGGAACAACCTCTTCAGTTGGAATAGTTAAGTCATCGCCGTTTCTGGTAACACGTGCTGTCGACGAAGACAAGGATCTGAGTGAACCCATCGTCTTTTCTGCTTTCATTTCCTGAATGAAGCCAATGCTAATATTAATTGCCACAACTGCACCAATAACACCACCAGAAATCCAGTCCTTGATCGCGAGTGCGATGACCATCGAAATGATCAACACCATTATCATGGCATTAAAGGTTTGATGAGCCAAAATCTTGGTATAGCTGATTTTGTCGCCCTCTCCGAGAGTGTTTTCGCCATACTGCTTTTTCAAGCTTTCAACTTGCAGTGAGGACAATCCTTGCACCGCATCTGAATGAAAGTTACGGATTACTTGCGAGGCAGAAAGCCTGTAAGGTAAGAATTCTGAGTTTTTCGTGAGGTCCGTAGATGAAGATGAAGCATCAGCATATTCACTAGCTTGTGTATGGTTTTTATTTTCCTTTGCAGGAAGTTGCTGGGACATATCAGCCTTGAAAAATCACTTTGTAGGTTAAATTATCGGGGGTGCGCATGGTAGACAGCAACGTCGCTTCTTATATAGCCATGGTTAATCTCGTCTTTTTTTTAGGGCAAGTTGGTCCTACATGAAGCAATTTGCCAAGAATGGCCAAACTACTTCACGCAGTCTTGCACGAACCACAATAGCTTATCGCTAAAAGCAATGATTATCAAAACCACATGATTGCTGATAACAAAAAATCAGGACATCGCCCTGAAGATTACTTATTATTTTTGATGGTAAACCCTTCAAGTTCGGCCTCAGAGAAATTGTTGATTCTTGCTTTCATCAAGAAATTGAAAAGGATTTGCATCCGGGAATTTATCTGCCTGGGTCCATGGAAGACTAGCGCCTCACATTCTTTCCGGCGTATACGCTAGATACTACATACAGAGCAGGGCTTACGTTATCATGAGCATGCCCTCTCAAGGCTTGGCAAAAAGTCTTGGCCCGAACGAAGCGATGAATTCTTCCGAACCCCACAAACTTCAACGACATCGTACAATCGCGCGTCCCTTATTCCTCTTCAGAATCAGACCGTGTTTGAAAAGGATATTTGAGCCCGGGTGTATTTTTCAATGCCACAGCCTCCCAGATGCTGGTCTACGGTTTGCATCTATTCTGTGTTTCTCTGCATCTCACTCTTTGGCACGGCTTTCGCTTCTGCCAGCCTCGGCTCTTCCTATTATGCCATTTCAAAATTACATCTCCTTTATTTATTCGAAATCTGCAGAAACATGAGTCGCAAGATTTCATATACTGCCCTTGAATAAAGCGGACCTATAAAAGCTGGCATTTCTTAACGCTTTTCGGTCTATACCCCGTAAATTCGCCTATAATTACTAATGACAGCCCCCACTTGCCTAGGGAAGCGCATTTGCTGACACTCGGCCACGTGCGCACTTTCCCATTTCCCAGACATCCTATCAGTATTTGATGAGCTCACGTGGGGCAACACAATGCAGGAATATCTTGGCAACTGCTTCGCCCCTCCAACCCACCCGAGGTTGCTGAAGCCTTTTAGAGCATTGAGGATGGGCTACGTAATATCACTTACCCATGTTGCACATGTGAAAGCTCCATCAGCTTCGCTGTGAAACAAACACACTGAAGCGCGTTTAGTAAAGACACGCCAACAAACTGAAAAAATGCCACTAATCACTAAGTACGTTCAGATCACATGACCAAGAAAAACATGGCGACGCAAAACACCTATGCACACCGGGTGTTGGCAAGCATCGCTCGTGAATTCGGCTTAGAGCAGGAGCCGAGATCCTAAATTGTACCCCAGCAAATATGACTGATGACGAGATCCTTAACGCAATAAGAGAAAAGCGCTTTGCTGTTGCTAAGCGTGAAATCAATTCTAAGGTTTCAAGATTTCCACAAAAAAACTTTTATCGCATACTCAACGCATTTCTTTTATCGAGCACTGGATCTACAAATGAGGCCCTTGAAGAATGCAACAAGATTAAAGCAAAGGTACCCAATGACCCGAAAAGTTTAGATCTTCTCCATGAAATATACTGCAAGCTCGGAAGAAAAAAAGATGCCAATGAAATCTTCGAAACCGCAGCGACGAAATATCCCTCCCCGGAACTCATTTCTAATTGGTATAATAAGTCGGTTCAAACATTCGACGCTAGAATGATGCAAGAATCAGCCACTGCTTTTAAGAAAGCGTTTCCCTCGAAGCGTGAAATCCACCTCAAATCTGCATTTGCAGATCTCATCTACAGTAAGGAAACGATTTTCAACGAGGAACCCCACAAGTTTTTGACTTCCGCATTGGACACGATGAAAGAACTTGAGCCTTTGCAAACAAACCAGGAAGCATTTCTCTACTCGTCTTTATTAATGGAGAGAAATGACTTCAACAAAATCATCGAGCTTTTAGAGCCGCTAAAAAACAAAGAGCTTGAATTAGTTCTCTTGCTACTTGACGCTTTATGCCGAGGAAGTCAATGGGAGAAACTTTTCAGTTACTCCTATGACTTGCTCTTCAATCAATCTTTTAACGACTTTGATACCTGGAAATACTTGATCAAAGCCGGTCATGCGCTCGGCAAACTGCAAGAATATTTATATTCGCTCATCAAGTTCGACTCGAGAAACTCATTTCTTGCCAATATAGAATTGAGCCGAGCATATGGAACCAATGTTGCGAATTCGATGAAAGTTTACTATGAAAAGTTTCAAGCAAAGCCATGTTGTGCAGCTGATTTGTCCGGTCGCGAGTTATCTGACACTTTCAAAGCGAAAATTTTAGCTCAGAAGTCTGCTTTACTTGATAAAGCGCACCTATCGGATGATGAGGTTGCTATATGCATAAATATAGAGAAGCTTTTGCTGTTTTCTGATGGCCATCGTATCGTATGGGACACTTATGCGAAATATGACAACCCAAATTTAAGCGAATTGTACCTTGCATTCATGATTCAATCATTTGAAAATGAATTGTCAACTAAAAAGATACTCGAACACATAATCCGATTGCAGAATTTCGCAGATTTAGACTCTGAAAATTTCAACGTGAAGTTGTGGCTCCTCAATCTTTACTCAACTATAAGTGGTTCCGCGATGGCCTTGAAAACGTACGAGGACTTGAAAATCAAGATGATTCAGCATGATATTACATCATACAAACTCAATCTAGAACCTTCAACCAAGAATCTTAATCAGTTATTACAAATTTACAGGTTCTACTTGACTGCTGAGAATGAAATGTCTGCCTTTTTCTCTGTCGCTTTAGACCGCGGGCTTTACACAAAGGTTCAAGACCTATACATCTTTGGAAAGCGACTCAGAAATTCGATCTCAAGACATTTGTTGATCTTGCAGATTTCGAAAATGTGCCGAATGCTCAATAGTGAATATTTGGGTTATTTCCTGAATCTTCTTTGCGACTCGAAACCGGAAGTTTTGAGCGATGACTTTTCGGTCTCGGATAATAGAGATTTTAAAACTGACTATAAGATAGGCTTCAAGCTTCAACCCACGCGAATATTTGCCTTCGAGGCGAAGAAGTCAAAGGAATATGTGCAACTACTTTATCTCAAGGAACTAGTGATTTTCGAGGATCAAGACCGTGAGAAAGAACGCTTAGTGAGATTGTATGAAATATGGCTCAACGACTCCGCACACATTGCCAGCATGACCCCTTCCGAACTTCACTTCCATAAATTGAGCCTTGCCGTTTTCAAGCTAACGAAGCTTTCTTCAGTCAAAGATAGGGACCTGCAGTTCAATTACTTGACAAAAAATCTCGAGTTCAAGAGGATTTTGCAGGGATTTCTAGGGGGAATTTCGCCGATATCTAGTTCAGCCAGTAGGATTCTCGTGGACTCCTTGGAATTGGTGAAAATGATCAACCTCTTGCTGAATGACGAGCGGCTTAAGGCACTCGGCAAGAAATTTCAACAGGGCCTAGTTCAGTATATCGTGACCAACCCGGAAATGACATGTTTCAAAGAGGTTAAAACGCAACTACAAGTTGAGTCACTTCCCAAGTCGTTTGTGGATGCTCAACTTGACTTACTTGAAGATGGTATTCGCACTTCAAAGTTTAAGATGCGCTAAGATTGTTTGATCTTAGCACCCATGCCTAACATATTGGACATATCATTAATCTTGCTTATACCTGTTTGAAGCAAATATTTCCTCGTGCTAAGATTGGTCTCCCTTGCATTCAAGCGGAACTCTTCTCGTGCGTACTGTGCCAACCCCTCCCTTTCATGGTGCTTATAAATGACTCTCATGACCGAACGATACGTGGAAAGAACATTTTGTCGGAATAAAAACTCCTCCAAAGATAGAAAATCTCGATTTCTTCTTGAGTGAAACCTCTTTAGAACGGGAACCACCATTTCGGGCATCGAGTCGATGTGTTTACAGAATATGCCGAGAGATGGCGCGCCAATTTTAGAAAAGAAGTTCGCGATCCAGCCGGGGCGCTCGTACATCCCCCTTTTATAAGTCTATCATAACTACATAGAAGTCGACGAAACTCGACGAAATTCGCCGATAATTGACGATAACGTAAATAACGCACTAGATCATTGATTATTTTCACTTGAAGAAAATGTGACATTAAGAAGACTGCCCAATTTCAAGCTGAGCTTATCTTGCCAATTGGCAAGCCATCGCGAGCGTTTGTCATGCGGCCGTGAAATCTCACTCAAGTGATGGAGTCGCTTGATCAAATCATTTGAAAACTTCCTCCGCTTTGAAGGGTGCTCTTCAATAAACGTATGATTTTTGCTTTGTTCACTGTTAAGATTGCGCCCATCAAGTACTCTCGAGAACCGACGGTAGCCAGAAATCATACCGCGATTTCCATCTTGATGTGCTTCATTCTCATAAAGCTCATTTAGAACTTCTTCATACGCGGTGATACAGTTCCAGCAAACAAATTCCTGATATGGGTGGGGCAGGCTTTGCGTTTGCGAAACTTGTTTCAACTCAGAGCTGTTAAGTACTGAGCTGATCTCGTAAAGCGGCTTGTCACAAAGTGTGCAATACTTGAGCTTTTCAGCACCAGGAATCTGACCGAATATTGCTTCTAGATCTTCATTCAGTGTTTTTGGTAAACTCGCCGAGTCGTCAGCCCCAGCACTAAATGCAAAAGACCTGGTATATAAAGGGGCAACCTCCAAAGTCAGTCTCAGTGACTCCTCTCGTAGCCGTTTTTTTATGTTTGCTAGTGACTTTTTGCGAAATACAGCTTCTTGAGATTGCGCATCAGTTATATAGTCTTCCACCAAAACGATTGGATCTTGAGACTCTTCAAACGTTTCATCGATGGTTTCATCTGGGTAGTTGCACGTTGTAAAATCATCATTAAGGTCACAACCTTTAGTTGGCAGATCTTTGAAGACATGATCATCCAGATACATATGACCTTCATCAATGTTAAGCCCTTGTGAACTTTCATCTGTATTTATCAGCGGCGGATCCGTGACACGTGTTGAAAACAGCGAAGCTTTTTTGGGTTTCTTCGTTGCCGCAGGTGGCGGAAAAGGAAGTGACGTCAACTTGGTATCATCTATTAGATGAAGTTTCGACGAATGTGTTCGAAGTTGCGGTCTACGCCACGAATTCAAGGATGATGCCGGTTTTGTTCTTAAAGCACAAGGCTCTTTCATGCTTGAAAAGTTTGGTTTAAAGTCGGCTTTTGCATGTTGTAAATGTATCTGACTTGCTTGGCCATTTTCTTTGAACTCCAAATTGTTCAAATATAATTTACGCTTGCCAAACGCGTGAGACGTGTCACTCGCCAACACATCTAGAATGGTCGTTTCTAGTAAATCGGAGGGCATTATGTCGATCACAGAAATAACACTTGCTTCAACATAAATGCTTTAGTAATAAACAGGCAAATGGAAGTTTTTCAAGGAAAATATTGCAAGAAGAGAGAGGGTATATAATTATTGTTGCGACTGCGTGAGCGGACTGTAATCAGTTGTTTTCAATTACCAGTACGAAATAGGAAAGAATAACAACTAGCCGGGAAAATGCAGGCCTGTCTCGCGACTTCACGAAAGATGCAAGGGGTAATTTGCAGCTCGTTTAGTAAACGAAAAAACCCGAATCCGAAAGTTCTTCCATTGTATCTTTCCAAAAAAAAAATACATTGTCCATGATAAAAACCTTACAAAAATGGATCTCCGGTACCATTACTTCTCGAGATTCTGTACTTAGAGTGCCTCAATTGTCTTTTGCATTGCGTTTACGAAAGGCCTACCGCCAGTGAGGCGAAAATCCGCAGGTTGTTGGTTCAAAAAACTATTGTTAGGAACCACACTGCGCGGATCTTCTTGCTTACAAATTTGACGCAATAGAGTGGTCAATTTTAATTTTTTTTTCTTTTTTCTTTCCCCCTAAGAAGGAGCTGGAGATTGATTATTTTTGCTTTTCTTTTTTTTTTTTTCCTGGTTTTTTTTTTTTTTTTTTTTTTTTTTTTCTCTCGGCTTTACTGTGTGCACTCAGATTTTCACTAGCTTCCCAAAAATTACCTGTCGCCAACGTTCGCCCCTACCAACTAGTAAAGAGAATTACAAGCTTAGATTGACTGTGTTCCCACATAATAAGTTTTCGTGGAGGAACTAGAATTAAGCGACCAAGAAAAAATAAAGAATAAAAAAAAAAAAAAAAATCGAAAAAAGCCGAAACACTTCTATTGGTCCGTGTGAAGATGTGGTATTAATGAAGACGTGTATTTGTTTATTGTCTTCTATGCATTCTTGTGGGAAGGTCCGACAGTGTCCCTTCGAGCTCGGATAAGATCTAGGTAAGAATTTTCTTCCTCGTCTTTTTCATTAGCCCAATCGGAGATGTCCTGGAAAATGACCAGGGAGATGTGACTGTCAAACTTCTTCTCACAAGCTTTGAGTCTATACAAGAGAGTTTCACAAGTCTCAATTAAAACTGTTATGCCATTCGCGCTTTGCCTGCGCTTGAAAGTGACGATTGAGTCAAAATCAGTTATGTTCTCAACGAAACGAATCTCAAGAACCGAAAGTTTAGGCAACATGTCATGTTTCAACACAACTGGGATTGATTGATTGGTAAGGTACCTGCAATCATTGAGGGAGAGTCTTTCGAGACTTCTTCCACACGTCATTGCTACTTGCCAGATCGTTCGATCACTAATATGGCATCCCGCCAATCCAACCGTATGCAATCTAGGGTTGTTGCCAACAAGCTTCGAGACGCTATGGTCCGTAATAAGATTTCCTTTTCTTTTTCTTCCTAGGTTGACACTTCGAAGTTTATGACACCGAGATGCAATCGAGTACACGCCGTAATCCGTAATTTCTTCGCATGCTCTTACATCCAAAACTTCCAAATTGGGACATCTTTCCGATAGTGAAACCAAAGATGAATCATTTAAAACTTTTGATGCAGTAACAACAAACGATTTCAAGGCGGGATGCAAAAATGAGATTGAAGGACATAGTCTTGGGCTCATGAAAATTTCGAGAAATTCCAATGCCGAATAATCGATAAGTTCAGCTATTTTATCAAGAGAATCTTGCTTTGTGCAAAAAAGCTTATTAAGTACCATGGTTTGGGGTTTCATTGATTCAAAGTTTGATGGATTTCCATTAACAAAAAGCGAGAATCTGTTGTCATTTTCAAAAATAACTTTTGTGCCCATTATCTCTTTGGCAACACGGTTAAAGAGTTTATTAACGAGCAAACAGGTATGCAAAAGGTTGTAAGATTGAGCTCTTTGAGAATTTGCTTCACACGATTCTCTCATGACCATTTTTGCTTGCTCCACGTTTCCGTTGCAGAGAAGAGTAGCATGTTGTAAAGAGAGGGGCTTTCTTCTGACAGAAGGAGCCTCTCGCAGAGCCACCGGATTCTGCACATCTGCATATTCTATAATCTTGTGAACTAGCTCAGGAATTTCAAAAATAGATGGTCGATGGGGTAATTCCTGAACCATGGTAACCACAGGCGAGCATTGAACCGGTGTTGAGGGTGAACTTAAGGTGGAAGCAAAGCGAAATAAAAATGAATTGGTCGTCGAAAGTTTAGTGGGCGTGACTGCGCTTTGAACTGATTCGGTTGATGAGCTT
Source organism: Metschnikowia lunata (assembly GCA_030583235.1). Classification (NCBI taxonomy): domain Eukaryota; kingdom Fungi; phylum Ascomycota; class Pichiomycetes; order Serinales; family Metschnikowiaceae; genus Metschnikowia; species Metschnikowia lunata. Next base: position 33,428 of record JAJMHP010000028.1, on the reverse strand, counting down.
GAGTCAGATAGATCAGGCAACGACTCGCAGTCTGAGGAATCGAATGAAAGGGCTATTTTATGATCGAAGATTCGATCACTGGGCCTCTGCCGGGATTTATATCTAAGATTGAAAAAGGACCGTCTTTTCGAACGAGAAGGAGTCAGTGAATCCATAAAAGAGGATGGTGGAAATGCATCCTTCACTGATTTGGCCCTTTTGATGCTTCTCTGGGGAAAAACAGAATGATAATCGTTGCTTTGGCGCCGTATTTGGCTAAGTTGTTGGCAAGTCTCAAGCCTGCTCGAATCCTCATAGTAGTTTGAGGCTGTGTTCATTCTTTTGTTCAAACACGATACGCAGTATAGACGGTGAGTTAATGACGCCAACAACTGAAGGTTAGAGTGTAATTCGAATGAAATATCCGGGGTAGATGCAAGAAGAATTAAAACAAATGAATGGCAGCCTCTTTGGTAATTGTAAAGCTGAGGTCAGAAAGCTTGTGTTAACTAGTGTAAGAATGAAATATGAATGATGCAAGTTTTGTCCGGCGCCCAATTGGTGTCTTGTCTTGATGTATTGGAAGCAACGACTAGAAGACAGACCTCTGGATGCCGAAAGCAAAAAGGTTGACTAGGAAAAAGTTGATCTTGTTCCTCAGCTTACTCGGATCCATCACTCTTATAAAAAGACATGAAGTGCAGAGAGGCCAGCAAATCCCATGCAGCAGGAACAAGCTAGAATCGGTCATCTGAGCCAGCGATTTTTAGATCGTCGCGAGGGGAGGACTTTCGGCAGGGGAGACATTGATGCATGTCCGGTATGCAATGCCATAAGAGAGGAACTCGACTGGTGGTACCTTTTTTTCGCACGAAATAGCTTATGCAGCCAGCCACCTCCGAGAAGAAGGCGCGCATTTTCTTGAAGTTCAGCTTGAAAACAGTCTCATGAGCCAGTGGCAATCGCGCCGCAGGGCATAATTCAGCTGGTTTTCCTTGTTAAATATGGAGGATTACATATCAAGTTGGCGCTTGCAGAGAATTTTCGTTCCTTCTCTCCTGATAAGCTTTGGGTGCACATCTCATTACTTGATACGCTGGTCAGAACATTACTCCGGAGCACTATGTCGAGAACACGAAGAAATCCCTATCTCGCCAATCCAAAAGTACTTTCAAAAGAGCAGGACTCCCTCAACTTTGGAATTTCCTTATTTGGCTTTCCTTAATTATTCATCTTCTTGAGCATACTGATCGAAAAATGATCGACAGGTTCACGGGCGCGATGCATACATCTGTGCGAGGATCTACATTACTTGCAGCCGCATGCCCCGCTGTAAGAGCCCTTTCTTTTACGCTTGCCATCACTGAATCACGACAGCCTTCTTTGAGTAGCACTAAAGGTAGATCAAAGAAAGATAAAATGGCTCAAAGGTTCTAAAATATTTATTAAATCTGTGTCCCAGATATTTCAGTATTCCTCAGCCTCTTGATGTTTCAATGGGCCGAGAATCTTCGGCATTCGTGAGAGCATACATTGGAAATTCGGAAAGAGTGTGACAAGTAATTAAGAAGGGTGCAGCAACTGAACACTTGAATAGAAGGGTATGAAGATAAGGGCTAAACTGAAGGGTCCTTGTGTTGGGATTTAGGTACTTGAAACGCCTCACTCAAGAATATTTTCAAAAGAAATACATTTTCCTGATCTATGCTTGCAGAGACGAATGCTACATACACACTCACGAGGATAATTACTGGATGAAGCAAACCATTACCGGCGCGCATGATACCGTGGAATGAAAAACCATGAAAAGGCGATGTCCCAATTCACCGCCGGAAAAAGGGGAATCATGAATTAATGATGTGTATCCCGTTGATTATAAGTTGAAATAAGAATCTTTAAAAATCTCTTCTTGAGCAGTGCTTGTTGCTTTGTTGGTCATACGTTTCTTTCCAGGATTTTATCCTCGGCTTGCTTCTTTTTCTCGGTAGTTGACAGCTCGGTGCTGGAAATTGGAGTGCGCTGGCTGCAAAACATGCGCGGCTTGAGGTTGCAGAAGACGCCACAGGAACTTCAAGCTGGTCGCAGACCTCTTGAGTTAGAACATCGCGCGGAGGATGATTTATAGACGCAAATTTATTTATGCAGCCCAAAAAATAAATCGTTAGAAGGAAAGAAAAGGAAAGCTTATGTGAATGGATTCAACCTGAGAGGTTAATACCTTTCAAATGAATAAATTAGTAGAGCTATTGATCCTAGAGGCCACCACGACCCATGGAGACTGTGTCAACGAAAGCGGAATGGACCTCGATGAAAAAGGGGCCCAACAAGAACAACAATACAATGTTCTTAACCAAAGTATTTGCTCGAACATGTGTTAGCCAAATACAGAGCTCTCTGGTATATTTGGTCCTCTTCGGGTACCATTCCCCAATCAAGACCTCAGAACAAAATTTAATGGAAAACGACTACACTTTAGGGAGTACGGGAATCAGCGCTAATTTTGGTCCAGATTAACATGGATTTTCGTAATGTAAAACTTTTGTCGTTTCTAGTTCATCTCATGACTGGACAGAAGTAACTTATGTAACTCGGTCTAGTTTGTCCTCTCTGGGTCTTGATCATCTTCTCCTCATGAAGCTTCTATGTCCGCACTTCTTCACATTTCAATTCCTCGGGTACTGCAAACCCTTGCCCACTTTGACTGTGAATTGCAATCAGATTTTCGCCATTTCTGGTACGGCTTGAGTTGCTCGCTTCCTCAGAGTTTTTCCGGACAAGGTCGCAAAAAGCAATACACAGGAGATCCAAAAAGAAACAATAAAAATCGCACACCAGGGTAGGTATTTATCCTTTCTATCTGTCTGCGAGTAATCGGATTATATTTGAAGGCATAATTCTTGGGTTCCCGGCTCGAAATGAAAGTAACTGTGTTGGCCGATGCAGTCTCATAATAATCCAACAAAGATGAGTCTCTACTTGCTACTGAATCTCAGATCCTTCGCCCGCGTCACATGACCTGCTTTTCTCGCAACCGTCGATACGTCACTGGCAACAAAATCGGCCTCGGAATTCTAGCTCTCTTCTCCTCTGTGCTCGGCTTTTCATTCACAAGTTTATCTTTCTAGTATACTCTCCTACTTGAGAAAAAAAAAAAAAAAAAGAACGTATACCTGGAGAATATCAAAAGTCATCGCATCGACCGATCACTCTTCGGCACTGTTTATTACTAAGTGCGTCTCCCAAATACCAGCACTCGCTTTCATTCCTTTTCTTGCTCAACTCACCTGGCAAGAAGAAGCCAGTCAGATTTGCCTCCAACAACTTTGTCATGGCCAAACAAAAATACACGAGCAAGCAGACTTCTCTCTTTGAGATCCGTTTGAAAAACATGGATCATGACGTTATCGTCTTAAAAGGATCCGAGCACACTGCTGCCTCTGCATTTGTGAGTGGCAAGATTGTGCTTTCTGTCACTGAGCCCATCACAGTTAAGAAGATCACACTCAAGCTATATGGAATACTTCGGCTCCGCTGGCCCGAAGTTCCACGGCCCCCCGTGAACAGACCCACTAAATTTGAGAAAAGGATCTATGAATATACATGGGACAGCAATGAATTCTCTAAATATTTAAGCAACATGTACAATAATTCGTCAGGGGTTGGAGGCAGCTCAGCTGGAAGCGATAAGCCTTCGAGCCCCATTCATTTATCAAAGGCACACTCGTTAAAAGGTTCCACGACATCTCTCAAAAACTTGGGAATGTCGCTCAGATCGATGTCATCCACGTCCTTGTCGCATCTTTCTCATGTTCCGACCCATGCACTGGGCTCGTCTTCAGGAAATCATATTTTGGTTCAAGGAAATTATGAAATTCCTTTCCAGGCTATTCTTCCTGGAGACATGCCAGAGTCTGTGGAGGGCTTGCCCGGTGCCAATGTGATTTACAAGTTAGAGGCTCAAATCGAGCGAGGAAAATTTCACAATGCTATGATCACCAAAAAGCACACACGTGTTGTGCGTACGATGACGACTGATGCGGCTGAGCTCTCCGAGACAATGGCAGTAGATAACACATGGCCTCAAAAAGTTGAGTACTCTTTAAGTATTCCCTCCAAGGCAATAGCAATTGGTTCGGGAACTCCTGTGAGTATGATGCTTGTTCCACTCTTGAAAGGATTACGACTTGGTGAGATTAAAATGACATTAGTTGAAATGTACTCATATGTGAGTTACATCCCTCCACCATATACGTCCGAGCGCGTGGTTTGCGAAAAGATCATACCGGCTCCAAATGAGGATGATCCCAATTATCAAATGGACCAATGGGATATTACCACATTTCTCAAGATCCCACCGAACTTGTCCAAATGTACACAGGACTGTGATATTCAAACCCATGTGAAGGTGCGTCACAAGTTGAAATTTGTTATTGGGTTGAAAAATCCTGATGGCCATACCTCCGAGTTGAGAGCATCGCTTCCTGTACAGCTATTCATATCTCCCTTTGTGGGTATTTGCGCGAAGACGGAAGACGACGAAGAGGACACTTCACAAAATCCGCAAGAGGAGCAGTATCTTTTCCACACTGATCCGAATGGGATTTCGCAAACAAGCCTCAACCAATTAGATGCAGAACCAACTGTTGACTCGGGCTCTTTGAGGTCGAATCCTCATTCTGTGTCATCATTCACTGGTCTCGTAGCTCCTCCCGTGTACGAGCAGCATGTTTACGACAGACTTTGGTCAGATGTTTCGCCAATGGAGTCTCCAGTAGGCTCAGGGGCTCAAACGCCAAGATCAATTTACAGCAGGGTGCCTACTGGAGACATGCTGCAGTTTTCCATGTCAGCTATTGATACTGCTAAATTGTCCGAGAATTTGAGACAATTGAGCATTCAGAGACAGTTGCAGGAAGGTCCTGAAGTTAACAGGGGATCAACACCCGGAAGAGCCACGTTCAATTTGGATGACGACCAAACAGAAGGCGGGGATTATTTTACCAGAGGTCGGCCTTCCCTCAGTCGTGTGGGAAGTTCCATCCAAGTGGGCAACGGCGGAAATCCCGGAGGACTCATGTCACCTGCCGGCTTGTCTCCAATTCATTTGTCACGTGCAAGCTCTGAGACTAATGTCGTTCAGCCTGCTTTATCCAAGGTCCCTTCATATAGTGAAGCAATGAAGAGTAATGTGGAGGATACTCTTTCTCCAGCATACGTGCCGCCTCTTCCAGGATCGCTGATAGACTTGGCTGAGGTAAACCGACGGTTCGAGGAAAACACGGTAAGAAATCAGGAAAATTCAAGCCCGAATAATATGGCCTCGTCCAGGAACAAACTGTTCTTGTCGAGAGCGTCGTCTTTTCATTCCAGAGGTGCGTCGCGAAATTCATCTAACGATTCGTCGCCTTCGGATTCCAGAAATGTTTCTTACAGCAACTTGGCGGCTCTAGCGGAGAATAGCAAGGGGCGGGTGCCTTCTAAGAGGCTGTCCAAAGCGACTTTCTCTATGGCGCCCTAGTGATTTCCCTGGAAGTGGTCTCTTGCTATAAAGCTGCAAACTTTAAACTTCATTCTGAAGAGCAGGAGCCAGGAGACGAAATGGGAAGGGGAAGAGGTATTTTTTTTTTTTTTTTTGAATGATGCATCTAATTAGAGAGGAAGCGTTCGTAGTCTGAGCTTGCCCAGTCTACTTCCACCAAAAACTATAAAATTTATAGAAACCCCCCTCCAAAACCTTCCGAGTGCATGACTTGTGGCGAACCTGAACTTCTGCAAGGATGACCCAACTTGCATACACTCGGTTATAATGTGACTGTCACGTCATCGACCCATCAGGTTTATCTCCCCAAGCTTCTTCTTCATTTCTCGACTTAGAAGAAGCGCGAGAATCTCACCCCCTTGTGCCATTCGCCTCCGAAGAGAAATACTCTTCTTGACGATCTTGACAAATCAATTCAATTTGCGTAAATTTGGAAATGATGTGTCCTCTGGAGGTATTTAATAGAAAGAACGAAGCTCAAATTTTGTTCTCGTAGCTATATAAAGAATAATAATAATAATATTAAGAATAATTATAATAAGAAAACAGACTGAAATGACCTATCTTTTCTGTCAGTGGCTTTGCTTATATATTTATATACTGGTAAGTTCTAAGGCATATTGCACTTGCACGTAATTCAATCATGAAGAGAGCGTTGAAGAAAGTGAAAGATGGGGTGGGCGACAGAATTAGCGAAAGTAGATGGAGTAAGGAGGAGAATGGGATGCTTGAGAAAGTAGTCTGCTTTCATAACTCAGTGCTCGTCAAGATTGTGTGTGGGTTCTTCCTATAGTGATTTTTTTGTCGCACTAATTTAGTGTGGCTGCCCTACATGTTGTTTCTTTAAAAAAAAAAATGGTTTCGCGGTCTTGTCCAAGTCTAAAGAAAAAATTCTCGATCATCGCTCGTTTTCAAGAAATCCCTCAGAAAATGACCATTATCCTCCCAGCCCTTCTGGGTCCTAAGACTCCTGCTTTTGAGTCTGTTAAATCTTACACAGAGCCTATCCGTCGTCCTATCGAGCCTGTTGGAAGATTCTTCTTGGCTCATGCCACTAGAACATTAAGGGGGCACACCTGGTCGGAGTTTGAAAAATTGGAGGCAGAGAAGAATGTCAAGACTGTGGAAGAAGATGAAGATGCCGACTTGGGTGATGAGGAGCAATCTGCAGAGTTGTTGGCGCATGATCCTAGAGACTGGAAGGAAGCTGACTTGTACGCAGTTTTGGGCTTGTCTCATTTGAGATGGAGGGCTACTGAAGACCAGATCAGAAGGGCTCACAGAAAGCAAGTATTGAAGCATCATCCAGATAAGAAGTCTGCTGCAGGTGGCTTGGAGCAAGATGACTTCTTCAAGATCATTCAAAAGGCTTTTGAGGTTATGTTGGACCCAACTAAGAGGCAACAGTTCGACTCTGTTGATGAAAATGCCACTGTTCAGCCTCCAAACCCGAAGACTACGTATGACTTCTTTCAGGCATGGGGTCCAGTTTTCGAGACGAACGCCCACTTCTCTAAGAAGCAGCCTGTCCCTATGTTGGGTGATGCCAACTCTTCGAAGGAAGAAGTCGATGCCTTCTACAAATTCTGGGGAAGTTTTGACTCTTGGAAGTCCTTCGAATTCAAGGATGACGATGTTCCAGATGACACTGCAAACAGAGACCACAAGCGTTACATTGAGCGCAAAAATATTTCCAATAGAAAGAAGTTGAAGCAGGAAGATAACAAGGCAACCATCGAATTCGTCTCCCGTGCCCAAGCCGAGGACCCTAGAATTAAGGCCTTCAAGGACTCTGCCAAGAAAGAAAAAGAACGGTTGAAGTGGGAAAGAGAGGCGGGTGCCAGGGCTGAAGCCGAGAGAAAGGCTGCAGAGGAAGCTGCCAAGAAGGAGGCTGAAGAAAAAGCTGCTCAACTCAAAGCTGAATCAAAGAAAACTAAAGAAGCTGCAAAGGCCGCGAGAAAGAAGAACAAGAGAGCCGTCAGAAATGCTCCAAAGGAGAAGGCTTACTTTGGTGATGAGGCAAAATCCGCGGTCATCGATGACGATATTGAATTGCTTCTCGAAAGTTTGAATGATGTTCAATTGTCTGATCTTGCCGCAAAGGTTAATGGCGAGTCTTCTGAAGTCAAGGCAGCAATTACCAGTGCTCTTGGCGAATTAACAACAGGCGGAACTGTAAAGGCCTCTCTTGTGAAGTATTTCACTTAATTTCACGCAAGTTGGAATGTGTCTCAGAACTGATACAATTTTAGAAAAAAAAATAATTTCCGGTATTGCTTGGAGCTAAAGATGAGTTCATTGTACATATTGAATCCTCGACTTAACCGAAAACTTGAATTGTTTGAATCATAGTATATCCATAAGAGCCTTCTATATGGTCACCAAAGTTCACTTAATATTTAGTTGTTAGGATCTTGCTCGTTTGCATCAACGTCTGGAATGTCGATCTTGTGCTTGAGTGGATTAGCAGCATTACGATAATGAGCCTTTCTCATGTCTTCGAACTTCTTGTGTTTTTCTTCCGCCAGTAATTCTGCTGTTTTCTGTGTGGAATCGTTGTCGTCGTCCTCTTCTTCGGCCTCGTTGCGCCTCAAAACCTCGCCCCCGTTCAAAGACAGTGGCTGGACTTCTTGAGAATCAAACTCGCTTTCCCCAAGCAGAAACTCTGGAATTTCACTGGGCACGCCATCTTCATCTCCATCATCTCTATAGTACTCGCCTTCGGGGTCGAAACCACCCTCATATGGCGTTTTGGGTTCATCAATCTTCATCGTTGCTGCTTTTTCCTGCTCAGCTTTGTACAAATTAATTTCATCCCATTTGAGGTGCTCAGGATGAGAGTCATGCTTAATGCTATTATTACCGTCCTTTGTTTTAGCCTCTTCAATCTTCGCTCGGATTTCCTCACCCCTGTTCGTTTCTGTTGCTAGTTGCGCGTTCAACCTGGTATTCCGAATCACCTCCTGACGGTCAAAATCTTCTTCGTAAGCCTTTTCAGCTAGGCCCTGTTTTTCTTTGTTTCTTAAGATCCCCTTTGGTTCCATCGTCTATTTGAAGTAAAAATTCCCGGAAAATTGAGATTGTGGAGGGAAAGTGATGAGTCTCTGAGTGCCCTATAAACGCGGGGGTGCTTTCCGGGGCCTGCGAATATGAATGGAAGTCTGGAGGTACATTCGAAGCCAGTGCACCATGTAATGTCCGCCGCTAGCAAAACCGAATGGAGCGATTTCTTTTTTCCTCATGACCTGATTATCGCATGAGGCAGATCATTTCGTCCTGTTTACATGAACAGTTGCCGATTTAAATATCTCACATATTTCGTATTAGATCACCAACTTTTATTATTGAGTTGCCAGGGTCTTCCCAATGCTTTTACCACGCCTTTACTCTTTTCGAAGTCGGCAACTTGTCCGCGCAACGCGGGGTCGTGCGACTCACACTACAAAGAAGCAGATCTGTGAGGTACATTTACCGTGGCTTGAGCATGGGAAACATCTCTATATAGTGCAAGTCGAATTCTTTGCAGAAGATTCCAAGCACAAACGGTCGGTGTCTAAAGGCTGAACAATTGGAGCCATGGGACAGGTCTTTAGCTTCACCAATATTTTTTCCAAGCTATGGGGTGTACAGAAAGAGATCCGGATATTAATTTTAGGTTTGGATGGCGCTGGCAAAACAACCATTCTTTACAGATTGCAGATGGGTGAGGTTGTCACAACGAAGCCAACCATCGGATTCAATGTTGAAACATTAAAGTATAAGAACTTGACTTTGAACATTTGGGATCTAGGTGGACAGACTTCCATCCGCCCGTACTGGAGATGCTATTATACTAATACTGCCGCCGTCATATTTGTCGTCGACTCCACTGATAAAGACCGAATCGATGTAGCTAGCAAAGAACTTCACATGATGCTCAAGGAGGAAGAATTGCTAGATAGTGCGCTCTTGGTGTTCGCCAACAAGCAAGATCAACCAGGTGCTTTAACTGCCGCCGATGTTTCGCAAGCTCTCAATTTGACTGAATTAAAAGACCGTAGTTGGAGCATTGTTGCTTCGAGTGCGATAAAAGGAGAAGGTTTGACCGAAGGTTTAGATTGGTTGATGGACGTGATAAAAGATGAACAGTTGTGATGCAACCTTGGTTCAAAATCGAGAATTTTCTACATACTTACAAATTAAACACTTCAACCACTAAATCGAAGTGACTGTTGCGTAAGATTCAATAAACTGAACCGGCGACTACGATAATTTGTAATAGCATGAAGAGCTTGGTCATGCCCAGATTTGAAGGTCGCTTTACACGGATTAAGGAACGATTCGAAAATTTCATACTGTCTTTCCATTCTTCCGTATATTAAAAATCACGGCTAGCAGCCATTGTGTATTACTAATGTGATGACCTTGCCTGCAACTTCAAGTATTGTTCCTATATTTAGCACTTACTGCAGCTACTGTGAATCTAACATAAATGATGACTTGGAGTAGCTGTCCCCTAATGCGGAAAACCGAATCAAAGTTGTGAAGCAGCTCGGAACAGCCAAATAGATTGGGGTAATAGGCGGTGATAAGTTTTGCCTTTGAATTCGCTCAAATATTTTTAAAAAAAAACGCGTAAAACGTTTCCAAAAATACTGTACTACCGTAGCGCGACAAAAAATTTCAAATACTGATGTATGACAAGAAGTGTCGTATTCGATGCCTGATTTGCGCTATTCTTCTCCTCTCTCACGCACACGTTGCAATATAGTCTTGATCATTTTGTTTCCAATAGCGTTAGCTTCAGGTATCATGGGACGGAAAAACTCTTGCGCCTCGACAAAAGATTTCTCATACAACCTGTAATCACCTCTTGCGATGATCTCAGCCCATCGACGAGCAGCAAAGGTGAACTCTAAATCATCATGCCGAAAAGAAGTGTCTTTTATCGCAAACTCAATGCACTGATCGAGTAGTTTCGGAGTACGAAACAAATATTCGGTCACTCCTAAGAAAATTCTGAAAAGGGGCGTCAGGCATATCATGTGCTCATAGGGTACAATCCCTAACTTGTGCCAACTGTCCACAATAGCCAAAAGAGAAATATGAGAATTTGGTTGAAAGGCATAATTCGGCGGTGTCTTGCTCAATGAGAAATTTTCCAAGATCTCATCATTCAAAAGAAGGGATTCGTCATCAGAATTGTGCTTGAAGACAAAGTCACGAGCTGTGTAAATCCTGTTCCTAAACTCTTCCATTTTTCCCTCGATCATCAATGTGAAAAGCTCATTGGCGGATCTGGCATATTGAAGAACTTGACCATGTGCTGAGGGATTAGTGATAGCCAATCCAGCATACACGTGCCACTTGTTGGAAAAGATACGCAAGGAAATATTGATCTTTGCATTTTCAATCCCGCCAACCCATTTAGGAGTCTCCCAAGGATATTGATTGATATTCATCCAGGCGGTTCCCATTGATAAAAAAGCAGCGTGAGTCACTGCCTGAGTATCTGCCGTGATTTTGTCGTGCTCTGCTGCCGAAAGCTCAACAACTTTTGAGTTAAGGCACGAAATGAGTGCTTTCACAAAATTAAAGTTATCATTTGTAGATCGATGATTTATGAGGACTAGGGGCTGGCCTGTGCTATCAACTTTGGGACCGTGAAGTGAGTGTAGCGAGATGATATCAACGTCTCCGGGAACGTATCGTTCGAAAGCCTCGATTTCGGGGTTCTTGCAGGAAGTCTGACCTCCCACAATTGCCCCAACTTTGGTGGACAGTCCATATTGTTTCACTATGGATAGAATGTTTTCGGCTTCAACACTATAGATTGTATAGTCTGCTACCCTGGACACATGGTGGCCCGAGGGTAGCACTTTGAATTTTCCGCTACCGTACTTCTTGAAAGTCTCTTCAAATTTATCTTCACGATCTGCGCCAACAACATTCCATCCAGCATCGGAAAACCTGTCAGCATACATCACCCCCATATCACCTAGACCAATGATACCTATTGTCTTGGTATCCTTCCAGTAGTCCATCTTGCTTCCTAGTTAAATACACACGCTTTATGGACAGAATAGGAAATCCACACGTTTTTTAATCGTGAAATCCTTTGAAACAACCTCTAATACAAAACTTTCACTTATCAGAGAATGGTGTTTTGGCCCGCGTTTCACTTAAAATCAGCCTGAGAACATACAGGAGCTCTTTTGATCAAGGCGTTGCGCGTAACACCTGCGCGCAGTTCTTGGTCCTCAATCAAACACATCGGCATGCGGACGCAACTTTTCGAACACCGGGCGGAACCTATTTTTTATTCTTTCTGTTTTTGTTTCTTTCAAAGACACTGAAATCTGAGCACATATTTTGCTTTAGCAAGCGCACTGTGTGTCCGCACTTCCGAGGTTAGAGCAGCTCATCTACAGAGGACTCTATCTAGTTTTGAATCAGTTACTACCGGTTTCTCGCTTGTAGCATGCCACGTGTATTCAGTGCTCCTGGCAAGGCATTGATCGCCGGGGGATACTTGGTATTAGATCCGCAGTATCATGCCTACGTGACGGCTCTCTCGAGCAGAATGCATGCTCGCATTGAATCGCAGCCACTCGTGGAAGATCGCTCTATTATTACCGTAAACTCCCCTCAATTTGATGGCACTTGGATATTTGACGTGGCTCGCCACGATGGTTATTTTGAGACGTCGGCTACCGGTGGAGACAATTTGTTTTTAGAAGAGACCATAAAAGTAGTCCTTGCATGTGTAATGCCTGAGAAGCAATTCAACTACTGCATTACTCTCTTTTCTGACCCCGGGTTTCATTCGCAAGAAGGTGCAGAAAGGAAGGCATCTACGAGCTCAAAGCGTATGTTCCTTTATCATCACAAGCCCATTTCGGACGTTCCAAAAACTGGCATGGGGCTGTCTGCTGGTCTCGTGTCGGTTGTTGCAACGGCTTTACTCGCCTCTTTTTTAGAAAAGCCAGTTAATGAAATCTCGGAAATTATTCACAATGTGTCGCAAATAGCTCACTGCGGTGCTCAGGGAAAAGTGGGGTCTGGATTTGATGTTGCAGCTGCGGTTTACGGATCAATCATCTATAAGCGATTTCAGCCTAGTTTATTTCAACACCTTCTTGGGGAGCCGGTGTCACAAGGGTATTCACGTGAAATTCAGAAGGTTGTGAACTCCAAATGGAATTTTGTGCACGATCATTGCACTCTTCCTCCGGGTTTACACTTGTTGATGGGTGATGTCAATGGTGGCTCTGAAACACCTAAATTGGTCTCCAAAATTACCGAGTGGCGGAAATCGGATCCAAAGAGTGACGAAGTTTATCAAGCCTTGAACAATGCAAACACCAGATTTATGGCTGAAATGAAACGGTTAAACATTTTCGCTCAACAAAATAGAAGGGAGTATGATCGAGATTTAGAAGCAGGTACACTTTTTATGCGCCTTGCGAATTGTTTATCAGCTATAAGAGCTGGTTTACAGTTGCTTACAATCAGGTCCGGTGCTGAAGTCGAGCCATCTGAGCAAACTTATCTACTTGATAAGTGTGAGGAGCTTCCTGGCTGTTTAGGTGGTGTGGTGCCTGGTGCGGGAGGCTATGATGCTGTTTGCTTACTCGTTGATGTCTCGCAAGTAAAGAAGTTGCAAGATGCTACAATGAACGATATAACATTCGATACGCTCACGTGGTTAGATTTATGCGAACAATCTCAAGGTATTGTTGAAGAGAATCACGAAGAATTCGAGGGTTTATAACCAAGGTTAATTTCTATGACAGGTGGGGTTCGCCTGCTTTCAGATAACACGAGAAACCTGGCTACCTGAATTAGTATTGGAGCTTATAATATGAGTGCATACCCAAACTCTGATTGTGGTGTTTGGCGGAATGTAAAGTGATTGAGCATTTGTTGATTACTCTGTTTTCCCAACCGAGTATGAGCCCTGGAAGTTTTCAGGGATTAAATCTCTTCTAATACTTCATTGCAGGACATGGTGGATCTCTATCTCTGTTCAAGTATCCATCTTCTTATATTCAACCAAAAATTTACTTAAAAATATATTCAGAAATGTATCGAGAAATGTTTGTAACAATGACTGACTTCTCATCAACGCTGTGCATTCACAGGACGTGTTGATTGATAGCGCACCAAAATACATTAACGCGCGTTCAGTACATTTACCTTTCCTTTCAACTATACACAGTGAGGTCTTAGAAAAGAATCTCTTTCAAACAGGGAATTCAATTGGAGGTTTGGGAATATCTTCATCAGCTCTGAAAAAAACATCGACAGCTTATTCAGCTTGTTCAATTGCATTTAATAGCAGTCTCAGGGGACTGCGATACTTACTCGAGGTAATTATCTGGAGCCTCATCCAGAATGAGTCTGGGTGGTTGTGAAACAACCTCTCCGTTCCTCCAGCCAGCCGAAAGCTCACATGAAATAACGCAATTTCGAGAAGCTCGCGAGGTTTCAACAAGAAGCTCAAAATTTCAAGATGACCACCGAGAAGACTGGTTGCATGGAGTGTCCCATGTTCGCTCACTCATCACATATACAAAACAACCAGCTTCTGGGAAAGGTTCTAAAAATGAAAGCTATCTATATCCTGGGTTTACCTTATCGGATATTGGCTCTATTGAATCTACGCGTCATTCGTCATTGGATACCACGAACAACCCAGAGTCTATGCAAGCGGAAAACAATGACAGTGCGCTACTCCAAAGTGACGATTATCAATCCCCATTTTCAGGATTACTTCACATACCATCATTTTCTTTCACGAGACTGGATAATATCAAGCCTAAGGTGGATATCAGCCAGTACCTCCTACATAGTGACTTTGAGGTTGGCGAAGTTACTTATTTTTTCGGGGGACTTCAATCTGAGCCTTCGAGGTCTTTGAAAGAATTGGGCATTCCCAGGTCAACTGACCCTTCACTTATTTCTGTTCATTTTACTTGCGAGATGCCACCATTTGTGAATAAGGAAGTGCTCATGTCACCGTTATTCATTCGCAACCCCAGCTTTTTCGTATTCAACCCCACTCGAAGTACAGTTCATGATCATTCGAGACTGAGTCCAGAAGAATTCGAACCTGGTCAGTTTTGTGAGTTGAAAGGTACCCAGATTTCGGAGTTCCAGGTCTTCTTCTGTGGAGGCTTCAAAATAAATGTGGATGCTGTTGACTTTGATCAAAGATCAGGGCGTTGGATCGTTCAAAAGAGTATCTCAACTAATGACAGTGGATTCATACTAGACACTCGCACGTTATCCTTTACAAAAATCGCCCTAGTATCCAGGCTGGAACTTGAGTATCGAGGCAGGATCGGAGCTGGGATTTGCTCCAATTTTTCAACTGAGCGTCCTCGCCAAAACAACACCATGTTCGGATCTCAGTCCCCGTCATCGACCAATTTGAATGATTTATCACTGAACCAACCTTCAAATCAACTTGATACGAATGGTATCACATCGCCGTCTTCGCCTATCTCGCCCATTTCTCCAAATTTCGCGTATTCTCCTTCGATGTCACTTTCACCTGAGTCGCATAGTGTTGCACATGCGACATCATCGGCATCTATTTCATCTAAGTCATCAAAGCATTCAGGGCAAACTCTGGAACTCAAAAACGCTGAAGGGCCAATCTTGCCGAAAAGATCTCACAGCGAGGTGTATCGCATCGATGTTACCTCTTCACTCGATCAAGATAATCCGTCGATTTACGTGGATGAAACGTTAGGTGTGGACAAAGAAATGGATAATCTAGGCATTAGTACGACTATTTCCAGCGCAAACACTCCGAGAAAGCCTGAATCCAAACTTCATTATCGACATGACTCGAAGCCAGATCATGGGAACCTAAGTTCTACCCATTCTGCTGTTCATAAGGTGCCCGCGATTTTTTCAAAATCGACTAGGTTTTTTCACAGACATCTGCTGAAACATTCATCAACCGCAAACTTATCCCAGCCCGCCCAAAGCGGTTATTCAAATCAAGTTAAGCAACGCAGAACAAAAGTATCGACGCACGCGCATTCAGTTGGCGATGTTACATCGCATAACACGCTGAAAATCTCCAAAGACATTTCCGTAACGAAACTTTCCGAGACTGATTCCATCACTGTATCTTCAAAATTGGGAGTAACATCGCGATCCGAGGATAGTGAGAGTTTAGTTGGTAAAGCGCCAGTCACAAGAAGAAATGCTACGCTTTCGCCAGTTTCGCACGAGATTAAGAGGCAATTGGATGACAAGAGCGAAAAGCAAGATGTGGCAGCTTACGATGTTGTGACTCAGAAAAGTGACCAGAGGTCCGGAATTCTGTCGATTTGTGTCTATTTATTTGGAGGGTTTTTCCTCACCGTCACTCTGGAAGGTCGCCAAGCATTTCGGGCCACGAACGATTTCCTAAAGTTGGAATTGATCATTAGTGATTGCCTATCATCTGACTTCCACCCAGAGGCCCTCATAGATCACGTTCACACTCGCGCCACTCTAGTTCCCGAGCCCAGAGGTTATTTCGCGCATGTCTTAACATCTGGTGAATTGCCCAATGAAGCGTGCAATATATATGGTCCCGAATGCAGGGGACTGGGTGATACAAGTAGTTCAAAGACTACGGGTGTTGGATGTGACGTTCTTTCTAACAGCGATCGATCTGTCAGAACTGAAAAGCTGATTCAAAGCAGTATAAAGAGAGATGCTTTTCATTTTATCATTCATGGTGGTGTTGATGAGAGGCGTAATGTCTACGGCGACTGCTATTATTTTGATTTCATCACGGAATGCTGGATTCAGCTCGAAACATATGCGTTTGACTATTATGAGCGACCAAAAAAACCCTACGAAGATGAAGAAAGTGAGCATCTCCAATTGAACTCACAAGTTGAGAACCCCAAGCTAGTTGAGGCCGAACTTCGGAGTTGTCATCATAAGGCTATTGTGTACTGGGAAGGTGATAAGGAGTATATTGCTTTCGTCGGAGGATTCAACAATGACTACTTGAGGCACTACGATTCTACTCCTTACGAGAGCCTGAAATTTGATGTGTCTCGCTTAGCCAAATTACTGGTCTCATCGCAAAATTCCAATCTACTTCGCATTCCTGTGCTCAATGTTCGGTCTCAAGTGTGGAAATTCAAGCGGTACTTCTACGACCTAACAGAAACGGCCAAACCTGGATTCATAGACTTGTTGAAAACCAGATGCATGAAAGATTCAAGGTTAGCAATTAGTGGTGGGGGTATCTCGATTGTTGGAAAGCAGCTCACATTTTGTCATGGACTTGTGCAATTCGTTCCCGAGAAATCTGAAGATTTTCATCAAATGCAAATCGCCTTGCATGATTCTTCAGTGCTCCTCGGGGGACATTTTCACTTGACCTTCCCGGGAATGTAGAAATATTGACTTTCATGACTTCCGCAGCCTTTAACACTTTCTCAGTCAACCCGTGCACCAACACTAAAAAGTTTTTCATTAGACAGAACACGATTTTCGGGAAAGAAGTGGCCTTTGCATTCAAGATTTTGAAACAATCACAAAATGTTTGGTTTAGGTGGTACTCCCCAAATTTCTTCGCAGCAAAAAATTCAAGCAGCTGAGGCTGAATTAGACATGGTCACAGGAATGTTCAATTCTTTGGTAGAGCAATGCCACACGAAGTGCATCAACAAGTCATACGCCGAGGGCGATGTAACAAAGCAAGAAGCTCTTTGCTTAGACAGATGCGTCTCCAAATACTTTGAGACAAACGTTCAGGTTGGAGAGAATATGCAGAAACTAGGCCAATCAGGTCAGTTCATGGGCAGATGAAATAGAAAGCGTGAGGCATCAGATTTTCTTAGTACATAGTCACGATGAATATTGGCAATACACACATTCATTGTAAAATTCTAGACTCTCTTCGGGTAGCTTGCAATCTTTGCACATGTAAAGGCGTTAAAGTCTGTAATGCTTGACACACGGCAAACGGTGCGTGCTTTGATGTTAACTGAACGCTCAAAAGGTGCTGGTTGGTGCGTGACTCGCTCAACGCTAACAATGCCCGCAAAGATTGCTGAATATTTAGTAGGTCTTTCTGCAAGGATATTTGATTTACATTTATTCCATTTTCGCCTCATATTCATAGAGAAGGGCTAGGTAAAATCCTATCTACTCGGTAATCATGATAATTTTGGATCATAAAAAGCCAAATGCCCTACCCAACCTTAACTTCAAACCCTCCCAAGAATTAATTTTTGGACGAGCATCCACGAGTACGCCTCCACCCTCTCCCCCGCTGTAAAAATCGATCACGTACGGTATACTAACACCACAACGGTCAACCAACCAGTCGTGCCTATCAAAAGGTTTATCCTGACCCAAAATAGCCATTTTAAACCATGCCCTTGGTGTTAGCTTTTTCAGGTCCCCTTTAAAACTTGTTAATGAAATGCCGCCACATTTTTGCTCGGCAAATTGCAAATGGGCCCTCTCCCAGTTGAGGATATGTTTCCAGGCAAGTTCATTGACTTGATTATGAATGGGAACAACTGTGCCCATGTCTTCCACGCGTGGATCCCAGTTTTTACGCTTCATCGCCTCGAAAAATTGCTTTTGTGAAGGATACATCCATTTTGTGTGATTATCTGTACGTGGTATGGAGCTGATCTCACGGTCAGTGGGCAAATTTGCCCTTGATGTGTACTTTGGGTCTGCATCAAGAGCATCAGAAGAGCATCCGGGGGCGACCTCAATAGCTTCAGATGTCAGGTTTGTCACAACAGAAATTTTACCTATCCAATTTTCCCTGGCAGTATGATCAACGGGGCATTTAGGTTGACCTGTTGTTGATGGTGGCAAATGTTCGAGTCCTGAACCATCCGTCAGAGCGGACTTATTTTTCATGTTTTCCATCCAAGCTCGTCTATTTTCATGGTCTACAGGACATTTTTCCTCCGATGTCATCACTCGCAAAACGTTTGGGCCAGGGCGGTGCAAAATAGTTCAGACATGTTGCACTTCCCTGTTGAACAGTTGAACTCAGACTGCATGAATTATTTTTCGCATCCATCTCTTTTCCAAATCGACGCATGGGAACTGAAGTTGTAATCTCATCTGTTCATGTTTACCTCGTTTTTTTCTTTCTTCTTTTGAATGATACATTTTTGTACTTCAATTTTTTTTATTGATATTGGGGCTGATGAAAAGCCAAAAAAGCATTATTGTCTGGACGAATTGCTATTACCTCAGGTGATATCACCTAATCAATCGCGAATTTAATTGCAAAACTGTAAAAATGTAAGGTTCACACGAACAGACCTCAACAACAGAAGGTTTGAACCGTCATATTTGGTAATCTCAAAACCATCCCATGTATCTGGCGAATAGGTTCTAGTATCTTTTCTGCACAAAGTTTCGGGCCATTGATGATCAATGGCTCCTTTAACGTTTTCCAAGCACGTTCTTGTGCATCACCACCACCACCACCCCAACGACATGCAAAATTTAGGTGTGTTTGAAAGCAGTATGACTTCCACCGACCTATTAAATTCAGGTATGGTAATTTCACATTAATCACCTTGATCTAAGACGAGTTTCTAAAAATATTGCCAACGCACAATAACAAGCACGATTTTCACGTTCGGCTGCCTGTGATTTTTCGAGGCAGCGGAACTTCCCCACCAGTGTCGCTGCATACAGTGTATGATCGACATGACTACCCGTTTGAGCAAGCTGTGTCCGCACGTCAATATTTGCCCAGGACCCTAGGTTCATAGTAATACATCTTCGATAAGGCCCAGAACCTAGAAAATGGGCAAAATCAAAACAAGTATCGCAAGTTCAGAGAATACTCATAGAAAACTTAGGCTGCCACTTTGGCATCGATTTCAGTCGATCGTACCTCAACCTAGATCAACCTGCACAAGACCTCTTAGATCATGGCACTGCCGTGAGCACTTGAATGCTGTGAGGTGTTCTCAACACTAGCACCCTTGACTCGAAACCTGAAAGATTTTATTCTGGCAAAGAAATAACCCCAATTCTACTTATAAATAAGGTCACTCTTGAATTGCGTGCTCTTTCCTTTTGCATTGTGGATATTTTTTCTTCGGTTCTTCTCGCTTCATATCACACCATCCTAGTGAGGCTTCAAACTGAAACTTCTTAACCTTTTCACCGTCTCGTCATATCATAGCTTGAAAGAAACAGAACTGCACAAAACCTGATCATGTCTTACAGAGGACCAAGTCAATTCAACAATAGTTTTGGACACAACGCTTTTGGTAACGGAGGGTTTCCGAATCAGTTCAACCAGCAGGTGACATCTCAAGGAGCCTCAATGGGCCCTATGCTGTCTAAACTAAGTGGAATAGAGAAGGCAGAGGTCTTCACTAAGAAATTCGAAGATGTGTTTGATACTTACTTGGCTCCAATCAAGCCTTTCGTCCCTGCAATTGGCCGGTTGTTCATTGTTGCCACTTTTTACGAAGATGCGATTAGAATTTTCACACAGTGGAGTGAACAGGTTTACTACTTGAACGTTTACAGAAAGATCTGGGGGTGGTTAACTGTGCTCTTTCTTGCTGTTAACATTGTTATGATGTTGATCGGGTCAACGTGTTTGGTTTTGAGAAAGAAATCCACTTTTGCGACAATCACCTTGTGTTGCGTAGTGTTCTTTCAAGGTGTATTCTACGGCTTAATGTTTGATAGCCAATTTCTCTTGCGAAACTTGTCAGTGATCGGTGGAATAATTTTGGCCTACTCAGATTCTCTCGTGCGAGACAAGAGATCATTGACCATGCCTGGCTTACCTATGCTCAACAACAAGGATAACAAGAAATACTTCTTACTAGCCGGGAGATTGTTGATGATCTTTTTATTCTTGGGTTTTGTTTTTTCAGCAAACTGGTCGTTCACTCGTGTGTTTGTTATTTTGTGTGGGCTTGTTGCTTGTGTTTCGATTGTGATTGGTTTCAAGACTAAACTTGCAGCATTTGTGTTGACAACAGAGTTATTCATTTACAACATGTTTGTCAACCAGTTTTGGAAGTATCTGTCATTCAACGCGAATCGTGACTTCTTAAAATACGAGTTCTTTCAGACTTTGTCCATTGTCGGTGGCCTTTTGATCATAGTGAATGCAGGTGCAGGTGAATTGTCGATTGA
The DNA here is from genome assembly GCA_030583235.1 of Metschnikowia lunata. Classification (NCBI taxonomy): domain Eukaryota; kingdom Fungi; phylum Ascomycota; class Pichiomycetes; order Serinales; family Metschnikowiaceae; genus Metschnikowia; species Metschnikowia lunata. The sequence continues at coordinate 12,760 of JAJMHP010000028.1, read as the reverse complement.
CGAAAAGAAGAAAATCTACTGAGTTGAGAGAAAAAGAGCTGAAAAAAAGAAGTGAGAATTTTGTCTTCGCCCTATTTGGGAATAAAACAGATGTTAATACGAATTAAAAGAATGAATCTGCGTCAGAGTTCCCACTTTAAACACAGTTATAATAACTTCACAGTAGAATGCAGAGGTCAACTATGTCTTGTAAACATCTTATACCCTATCAAGTTTCAAAATTGATTGGGGTTGCCATTAAATATTTGTTACTCTGATGACCTTCACTATCGAGATTGATATGGTAAAAAATGCTTTCAGTGCTTGAGAACTGGCTCTATTCTCATGCTTTATGCTAGAATCGAGATATAGTTTTATCTTGAAGGCTTTCATAAGATTATAACAGTGCAAGGCTCGTCACTGGATTCACCGAGAAGGAAAATCTGGGAGTATTGGCTCTGCGCCCGAAACGCAGGGGCGATGAAGAAACGGTTGCCGCATCTAGTTTTCTTGTTGATGTGATTAGAATCAATTCAAAATGACCACCGACTCATAAAACACAAAGCGTGTTTCACAGGTCCTCCCTGACCTACTATGCCGGAAAAAGTATCAAATATTCAAGACTCAAGTTTTGACAGTCTCATTGCTCCATGCTCCCGTACCTCTGAATCCATAAGCTCCCGGATTCTGTGCCCACCAGCTATGGCAACACCCAATACTGGTTCTAATTTATCTAATGGCATTTTATCTTCCAAGAGTAACATTGCCAATTTTTCACTCTTTCCAACAACTCCGACTGTGAGGCAGCTCATGTCATTCTCTTCTAAGTTATTGAGGTCGAGCAAGGGAGTCTGGTCATGAATGCCCACGCTGACAGCAGAGACATAATCATACATCGCAATACCAGCATCGATGAGAGCCAACGTGATAGCATTGGTCATTGCGGCAAAGAGGCCGCCATCTTGCGCCAAAACCTGTACATTTATCTCAATGACTGTCTTTGGATACAAGTGAGACATAATGCTTTGCTCGAATGTTCTCTCGAGTGTTGTCTTGAGTTCCAAGATACGCTTCTCACTTTTGCTTCTTTTTTTCCTCTGTAAAGTTGAAAAGCTAGCTATATTAAGATTAATCTCAATGATGGCTTGAGTTTGATTTATTTGGGATTTCAAGGAGGGCTCCATTGGACCCTGCACCATGCACATCACCTTTGTATTGCCTTGTTCAACGTAGGATGAGCCATCGGATGAGTTCGGATGCGTATTAATTTTGCATTCGAACCTGCGCAACTCATTCCATCTTCTTCCATCGACGCGTAGTCCCTCGGGGGAGTATAGTTCCATTCGTGACATGCTCGATGCGTTTCGTTGGCAAATCAAGCGATCGGGTGAGACCTCGTACGCTCATCTCGCCAGACTTTGTAGTGCACGTGATGTCAAACATATCTGCAAGCCCCACGCAATACTTGTTGGTTCTTTAATAATAAAAAATCCGCCTTCAGAACATTTTGTGAAGCGGCTGCCACTTCACTAACCTCACTGATCTTAAAAAAATCTGATTCTTAAGTGTTTACCGTGATGAATAACTCAACAATTGGATTAATGCCACTCTTTTTCAAGAATAAAGCAGGTAAAATCTTGGTTTGGTTTTAAGTTGAAGCCACCGCCTAATAAGATATGAGTTGAGAGGCAAAATATTTATAAATGTTGTGGTCAATAACAAAGACCCATCCTGAAAACTTCGTGCTACTTTTAACAAATTCGAAGATTTTTAATCGGCATTTCAGCTATATTCCATTAACTGACCGAGAACCCAACAACTTGAAAGGAAAAATAGAGCAGAAGTAGGAAGCAAGCCCCAATAGAACGTGGAATGCCCCAAAAATTCCAATCTGTAGGCAAAATATAGCCAGATAGCCTGTGGCACAGACCATGCTAGTGCCATGCCAATGCCTCTCACCAAATGGGTCTTGGAAGTTAGCTTCGACCTTGCGAGTGAGTGGGGAAGAAAAATTAAAAACCACAAGAAATACTGAGATGTCATGACCTTATTGAAGGCAACGAAAGTGAATGTCTGCACAAATAGACAAGATATCAAATCTTCTTGAGCTAACAATAACGGTATCACCACAGCACTTAAAAGAAGTTGCGGCAAAAATGAAAACTGCTCGGCATTGCTAATAAGTCTTCCCCAATACGTCATTAAGTTATGATTTCTCGGCAAGTCCACAAAACCATTTGCGGATTTATAGTATAATGCAACATTGTATAGTGAGAAGTTATGGCGATGATCTAGCCTTGTCATATGGTATAGATACGATTCATAAAGGAACTCGTATCCATATATGTAGTACATCATCGAAGTCCAACCAAGAAATGTGGCAATGGTGATCAGCATGAATTTCAAATTGTTTGAATTTAGCCACTTGAGCACGGGAATGTATCTGAACACCTTGAAAGATGATCCTTGGGACGCCATGTTATACATGAAAGCTGGAAGATAGATTATGGGGTAAATCTTGAAGTGAGTAGAGAGCCCCAACCAAAAAGCGGCTTGCATGTATTTACCGTCAAGAAATTGCTTGACACAAAGCATGACTATAAAGGTGAGCACACTTTCAGAGGAGCCTCTCGTGCTAATTGTGGCAACCATCGGGTTCAAGACCCACAATGATAGCAATATTACATATTTGCGAGCGGATAGTTTGAGTTTCGTTTGATCGAAGCCTTTGGAGATCAAAATTCCTGTTAGAAGGTCGCAAATAATGAAGACAGCCTTTCCATAGTGACTAAAGGCGCCTCCCCAAGAAGTAGGAACCAAGATCCATGCCAAGAGTGGAGTATATCTGTATGTTTCTCGTTTATACGGAGATTCCCCATCATAGACATATCGTGCTGCATCACTAAATACTACGTAGTCAATATCAGTGTATTTGACCGGTAGATTGTTATCTTGGTATATTCCGAAAAGGAAGAACGCCGATCGAAGAAGTAAACCCGCAACGAATAAACAGGTCAAAGTCAAGCACATGCTATGAGCCAGGTGATAAATTGGATCTTTTTTTCTTGATACTAGAGGCAATGTGATTTGAATGGAATCGATGATCGAATTTTCTGGTGATATTGACAAGAAAAAAGAAAAAAATAACAGTGATCTGGGGTTCAACCTACATCGATCTCATCCGCTGCGGGTATATGCACGAGTGAAGCATCCGACCTTCATTGAGCAAGCAAATAGCTATTCACGAACCAAGACTTCAACTCACCGAGACCATGGATATCTCGCAAGAAATAGTATACCGTGAATTTTTCAACTACGACTGGGGATCTTTCAGTGAGTTTCAAGAAGGTCTCAAAGAAATTTTAGATAGTCATTTGAAGTCTCTACAAGAGCGGGACCCGTCAATCACCACGATACCAGCAGCAGAAAGACAGCAACTTACGGATCAAGCGAAATCATTCTTTTTTTGCTCAGTCACTGGATATATTTTAAACTTAGAAGATTACTATGCCTGGCTAAGAAAAAACAAAGGCACGACAACGTCTGCAAATAAGGATAACGAAGTTCAACCTGGTTCCACCGCACCGGTGTCCCCATATTCTTCAAGTTATGAGGCACTAGTAAGGCTTATAGTACAGGGGGAACCCATTACAGGCATTAAAAACATACCTGATATAGTTTTACCAGAGCAGAAATCCGAGTCCCGTGCCGAGAAGAGAGTGAAGCCATGGGAAAACGCATCAAAGTAAAAACATTAGTCCAAATTGTTGGGCGCTTGAAGCAGGTATATTTCAATTGAATTCTCGTCGTACAAATGAATCTCCAGGTGCCTTCTCACGGTCGCAGTCTATCTCCTAAATTTCTAATGCAAGAGTCTCATGACAGCCTCGAACACAGCAAGGGCAGCAGCGTTGGCAGGAAAAGATCGTAGAATTGATGGACCAAATCCTTTTGTGAAACCAGCTAAGCCCTTTTTGTCGTATATATATTTGACGGCGTCCATATAGTGCGGAAACTTTTTCTTTGCTTGTATAGGACTGTCTGTCATGATCACTTGTTTCACCACATCCGCTGGATAGGCAAAAATCCAAAACACGGTTGCGGAAAGGCCTCCAGCCCAAAAATTAATCGATGGTTTGGACAAATCAGTGTTTTCAGAAAACCAATTCGTGAGCAATTCATAAGATCCCCACCAGAAAATGAAATTTGCCCGGAATACCATTGTTGGAAAGAGACCGGAATACCATGTACGGGGTGATATTTGCCATAACTTTTTTGCGACATCAATCGGACCACTGTACTGACTCGTTTTGGCATCATATTGTACTTGAAGCCGGGCCTTAAACTGTTCTATGGGTGCAGCGACAAATGATACAGTCCATCCGCTTCCTAAACCAGCAATCATATGGCCAATTAAGGGCAATTTCTGATGGTCAGCATATAAATTGTCTTTCAATAAACGCCTGTAAAGATGTAATGATCCGAGCATCACTGAGTCCATGAGTACCCATCCTGCTAGAGGCGGTGTGAAGCCTTTGTAAAACCCACGAATTCCTTCCACCTTGAATGTGGACCATACGCAGTCCATAGGACCCTTGAACCTTCCTTCAGACGTCTGTAGTCGAACTTTCACTGTATCGAATGGGTGGCCGACTGCATTCTTTGTCACACCTGAAAACATGCCCGCAATGAACCCGTTATAACCAGGGGAGGCTTTCTCCTTCTCCTCCATATTCATGAAAAGCACTAAAACCTTGAGGCTTGTACGTTGGGGAATTCAAAGTGAATTCTCATGGACAACCAGAGTGGTTTTTTTATTGTTTTTTTGATTTTTTTTTTTTTCTTTTTTCCGGCTACGGAGGTGTAGTTTCAGAAGATAGAACCGGGGTGACTCCGGAACCGGCGCTATACCGCGAGACTTCGCATCATCGCTGATAACTACCCCACGGAGCACACAATTGTTCTGAATTTTTTGCGGATTTCCAGTTCTGTTTTTGAAAAAAAATTTGAAATTGCAAGAACGTGAGCCCTCCCCTCTTCCTGATAGTATGGTGTTTTCGGTAAGGTGTGAAGAAGTTTTCGTGGGTATGGTGGATCGGCTGCCCTTCTCTCCAATACATTACAGTACAATTATCATCTAAAATGAACTTCCGAAACTACCCCAACAGTCAAGTAGCTGAAGGGGAAAAAGGGAATTGCATAGATTTTAAATACTAAAGGAATAACCAAATTTCACATGCCTTCGAGCTGTAGAATTTGCAGAAAATGCAAGTCTGGACTGTATGATTCAGTATATACTGTCTCGACGATTATTGCGTGAATTCTCCCTGATGAGACCTAACACGCACAATAAAAGACTTTTTGATAAAAAGCAGATATCTACCGATACAAACCTGTTTTAATCTATTAATTAGCCGTTCCTAACAGTTGTTTTTTTCTTTAATTATTCTCTATTCATGTAGTGGAACTATATACAGCACTCACTCGCTGGACATAAAAGACTAGGAGGGGTTTCCCCCCACGTTCCTAGCCAACCTCTCCGCAAAAGCCACTTATACAAGAGTATCCCAGAATCTAACTATCCAACTTCTTTGTCTTATCGATGACTCTACGGAAATGAGCTTGTCGGCGAAGTCATTGCAGGGAACAGTTTCGTTGGTGGGTAAGCACTTGAATGTATTTTATGCAGTCCTTTAACAAAGGACCCTGGCGCAGTATTATTTCTCCAACTATGTTTCATACTAATGAAGCCGTACTGTCACTCGTCTTAACACCGCATGAGTCAAGCGCCACTGAACGTTGAAGCCGCTACAAAAAGAGAGCCTGCATCGGGAGAAAGCCTTCCTAGTAGCTCGCTGAACACCGTGACTCCATCATCAGCTTCTGGCAGCCGTTCGTCACCATCCGAATGGAATGTCATACCTCTAAAGGCATGTACGGCCGAAGAGTTGAGAGACACCAGGCATCATATACTAAAGTTTCATTCCAAGCAAGACGTTGACGTCATGAAAAACTTCAATAAGCCAGTACGTATGCATAGAAAAGACCCTCAGAATATACAGTTCCAGTTATCTCGCCAAGAGATGGATCGAAGACGCCAGGAAAGAGAGGCAGCGCATGAAGAAGCCAACCTGAAAAGCTCGATTCAAGATGATGATCTGCACAATGATCGTGACAAAGACGATGAATCACTTGGTACTGGCCAAAGTTCGGTAGATATGTCTCAAGTGGCCCCCGACGGCGGTGCCCGTCGGCACCGCCGAAATCTATTCAAAAGAAAGACCAAGCAAGTGCATATGATGGATGAAAATAAGCGCAAGCTCAGGTATGAAGAGTATTACCCCTGGGTTATCGAAGACTATACTGGAGACAATGTTTTTGTGGGTAGTTATGAAGCGGGATCATCAGAATCTACCCATGTGCTCTTTGTATTTGACAAGAATTGCTTTAAAATGGTGCCCGCTGAAAAAGTCTATAAGTTTACTCCACGTAATCGGTACGCGACGCTCACATTAGAAGAGGCAGAGGCAAGAATGGAGAAAAATCTGTCAGCTCCTCGTTGGCTCATGAAGCACATGGATGATGGAGGGGAGAGGTCAGATATTCGATTCCAACGCAACGGTGGTCAGCCCGGGTCCTCCTCAAGTCATCTTGTACGTGCTAATAGGATGCGCATGGTTCAAGGTGGAACCCATGACAGGGATTCCGACCACGATGATTTAGATTTTGAGGAAGAGTTTGCAGACGACGAAGAGGCTCCAATCATGGATGGTGACGAAGAGGAGAATAAGTTACTGGAGAAAAAAATCAAAAAGGAAATGCTAAAGGCTGCTCATTTCGATGGTCAGCTGGATGGTGGTGATGAAAGCGATGATGACATCAACGACTTGTTTGAAGTGGAAAAGTCGAGAAAAGTTGACAAGGAAGGTAAGAAACTCAAGAAAGTGTTAAACAAGACTGAGGGTGCTGTTTACGAAAGTGATGTTGACGATTCCAATCCTTATGTATCGCAATCAGACTTGGAGAGTAATGACGAATCTGAGACTGAAATGAAGGTAAAGGAAGAAACTGAAGGAGGCGTGAAGCCGGAAGTCGTTCAGCCGCGGCCAAGGACTATCTACATTTCAAAAATTAGCGATGGCATAGTTGTCATCAACGCGACAAAGGAGTTCTTGCGTGAATTTCCTCATGGGGAGTGGAATCCAAATCTCAAAAAGAGGCAGAATAACTTCGAAGACTTATTGCATGTCAAAAAGGTGAAGCGTGAAGATTCTGCGTCAGTGCTGCCTGTCCCAGCGCCTTCTAGCGCGACTGATTTGAATAATTCTGGAGAAAACGGTGAGCTTGTGACAGCGGCAGAAGTTTTGAACATTGTCAGGAATAATCCGCTAACGACCAAAGAATTGCTTCTAAAGTTGAAGAACCGAATCGGAACGCACAAGGATAATAAATTTAGGATTATTCAAATTGTCAAGCAGAACCTCAGGTTGGTGGATGGCAAACTTCAGCTTAAAGGATGAGAGCTATTAATGCTGACATCCTATTTGACCAATTCGTCAAGGCGTATATCGGGTATTGTATCAGCACCCTCTGGGCTGTTCAAAGAGCTGGGTAAGGATGCAAGGAAGAAAAGATAGAGGATTGAATAAAGAAAATAAGTAAAGAAAAAATTAAACAATGGCGAAAGAAATACAGATTTAGAAATGCATTACTTGAGCTATTTAACTCACATAACTTCGATAATCTTATCCTCATTTTCATCACTTTCATTCTCCTCAACTGATGTCTCGCTGCCTTCATCTCTCATCAATAACTGAACCAATCGATCGCACAAGGAAGATACATCTTCAGAGTCTGATACCTTGTGGAGCTCGCGAATTAAAGGATACACGGCCTTTGATCTTAAATACACCCTCATGTTCCTGGAAGTACTCAAAAGCAAGAGGGATTCTAAATGTGTTTTTAAGATCGTCTCAATTGGCTCTCTGATCTTCTCGGGAGGTAATAATTGTAGTTCATCAGGTAAGTTGAACATATCATCTTCATCAAGCTCTTCTGGTCCTGCAAGGGGCAACAAGATATATGGTAATAGATTGATATCAGGATCTTCCACTAGCTTCTTGTGAGATCCGACGTCAAACAAAGAGTTCTTGATAGTTGAAGCAACGCCTTCACGCCTGGTCTTTGAATCGTATTTCTCAGTAAATACCAAGAGCTTTGAAATTGGTACTACCTCATCATAGCTTTGCTTTGAAACGAAATAATCTCTGCCCCTTTTTAGCCGAGAAATGTCAGAAAAGAAATAAGCTAAGTAGTCATAGTTTGCGAATTTGTTTAAGCTGCGGTCAAACCCTTTGACAAAGCAGTCCATGAGACAATCCATTGCCTTTCTCAGCTTAGAAACTTTTTTCTCGTCGCCCTCAAGCTCAATTTCGAAATCGAAAATGGACGTAATCAGATCGCATTTCGCCAAATTAGCGAGTAAGATAGACATCAAATCTGAATTGGTGTTCGTGGGCTTCACAATAGCAGATACCAAAAATTTCATATAATCAGTGTCTTCGACGATAATCTCGCGGACCTTCAAGTCATCAGTCAAATTTGCGAGAATTGTTACAGCATGCGTGACTTTCGTTTTCCCTGAGTCCTTGGAAAGCCTTTTCAAATCATAAATAGCCTCGTAGTTGTGATAAAAAAAGATTCGCTGATGAGGACCTTGAGAATAACCAACCAAATTAGCAAGCGCTATTTGAACGACTGCAGGTTGCAGTGAATGCAAAAACCCAACTAGCTCCTCTAATTCCTTTGACATAATAATGTTGAATCTATTTGGGACCCTCTTTTGTTTCACTACTAGCAAATCATGATATTCGCAGTTAACAATTTTGCACCTCATCGTGCAGCGCGAGACCGCATGATTCGGCACATGGGAAGACTCATTCCGATCACAATTGTGAACAAGTCCCTTAAGTAATCTTTAAAATTTATGGGGTCTTTAAAATTTATGAGGACAAATATTAGCAAGCCGCTAATTTAAAATACACCTGAATTACCTTTCATATTGGAGAGTATAGAATAAACTGGAGGTTTTCAGGCGTCAACGCAAGTGATAACGGGACCGAAGTGGTATTGAACCTCGCACCCGGGAAGGAGACGGGAGAAAATTCTTCACCGTCGCGGCCGTAGGTTGGTGGAGGGATTTACTCTTCCAACGCAACGCATCGAACACACTGGCAATCCAACAGAAATACACTTGCTTTCTCAAGGCTCACATAGATTGTATCGTTGTTCTAAAATCAGGAGACACTGTCAAATTTGCCCGGATCTGTCACTTGGTCGATGACTTGCAAATAGAAATAGTAAAACGCTATAATCTGCAAATGGCTATCGAATTCAAGATTCTCGTCCACTGAATGAATGTTTGAATGACAATTCGGAGCACCAGGAACGTAACGAAAGATGTGCCTCGACAATCCCCAATATGACTTCGTATCTGTATTACCAGTATCCAAGTAGGGAGAAAAAATGTATGCATCGTTTGATTCTGGCAGCAACAAGTCTTCGAACAAAAATCTTAAAGAACCCCCGAACACATTCCAAACTTCATCTCCCTTCGGTGTCAAGGGAGCAGGCTCTAAAGGCTCGCCAGTGGTATACTTAAAATAGCCGTTCCCACGGTTCTCTAAGATTGTCTCATTATCACAAACAAATCCCATTTTATACTGTTCAGCGAATTTGAGAACCTGAGACGATACTTTTGCTCTGGTGAATGAAACCGATTGCTCGACTGAGATTCTGTGATTGATTAACACTGAGGCATGTTCAGGTAATGCGTTTGATTTGACTCCTCCAGTTATCACGTCCACCGCTTGAGAGGTCGTGACCAAATATTTCAGCTTTTGATCGCGACTCAAATATTTTAGCAATTCTCTGTTAGCGCCCTTGTCAAAATGAGCTTTGAGAATGGCTCTCCTTAGCTTGGGGTCAATTAATTTCAGGTGTTCAGCCACACACTGTAAATGATTCAAGACTGGGTTGGCTTCATGAATGATACTTTCGAACTCCTTGTCCTCTATAAGGCTAATAGCTTTGGATAATAACCCAATTGAAGTATGCCTTGGTGGTACAGATGAATGCCCACCTGGGGTGAATACCTCAATGATGGAGTTCAAATGGCCCTTTTCGCTCGTAGCAGGTATGATGTATTTATCTCCTTCTACTTCAATATATCCCGTGGTTCCCTCGTCGATTATTTGGTAAAATGAAAATGGGCCGTAAATTTCCTGCAAGTATTTTGAGATTTGACTGGCTCCCAAACCGCCGGCCTCTTCGTCATACCCAAAAGCTAGCACAATGGTTCTTTGAGGTTTGAATTGACCTTCGGTAAGGAGGAGCTCTATTGTCTCCATAATCCCAACAAGAAGATCTTTGCAATCCACCGAACCTCGTCCATACAAGTATTTACCATCGAAAACTCCATCAAACGGAGGGTACCTCCACCTATCAAGAGTCTCCGTTTGCACAGGAACGACGTCATAGTGGGCAGCCAACATAATTGGCTTTTTTCTAGAATCTGACCCTTCCCAAGTATATATAAGGCCCATGCCATTGATCCTTTTGAGTTTTAAATGATCATGTGCGAACGGAAATGAATCTCTTAGGTATTTCTGAAAGTCTCCAAAGGGCTTCCACGCATCATCCATGTGCTTGAAATCATAATCCTCATCTTTTCTCTTTTTGGTTTTCATCCCATCGAAAATTTGAGTTGGAATTCTGATCGCATCTTGTAACCTTCGCAAAGAAGCATTTTTAAATTCGTCATCATGTAAGATTTTGGTTAACGTATCATGGTTGTAAAGAAAAGCCCGGGGATCTATCTTTTCAACGTTGGGACAAAAAGAGCCAGTATGTAAATACTTAGTAAGATAAGTGTTATATGCGTCTCGTTCGAGGCACTTAGGGTTACGTAACTTGAATTCAAGGGGCATGCGAAGCACTACTATCACAATTAAGAGGAAGCCAAAGACGCAGATTAGTACCTGGTATATTTGCATTATCTTATTTTGTGCATGCATTGATAGCCTGATATATTACATCTGTAGAAACTCTGTCTTGGCAATGTTTCTCCGAAACTTGTAGTGTCGCTAATGTCAATAATTTCTCGATCCTTATCTATAGCTTCCAATGTTTTTGGCGTACGTGGGGTAATGAGCGGTCCACGCAGTGATAATTCGCAATCAGAATAGGCAGTGATATGCGAACTATTTTCCCCCGAAACGGACAGTATACTTTCGACATTGGAGGCCAAAACGCCGTCAGAACAGAGAAATTTTGAGTTCTTGGACCTACCTCACTTCCTTCGTCTAGTGAAAGGATGGTTTTCCGGAAAGAAAAGAGGAAAAAAACATAACGTCAATCACCGGGTGCGCGGACACACAATGTTCTCGGACACGCGCATAGTTAATACATTTTTGATTGCAAGAGTTTGTATGCGACTTCCATAATTTTTAAACAATTATCTATGATTTGTGTACCTGACGGGTAGATTTATATTGACCTGGTCTCTAATAACTCAGACATCATGAACATGCCCGTGAATGTGGTGTGTTCGCTTACCCAGTGACTCATATTAATTATAAAACATAACTACAACAATAAAATAAGGACCTTTTGGTTGTCCTCAACAGCAAAGGACTGGGTTATCTCGTCCGAGCATCTAGAAAATACCTCTATTGTGCGCACCTCTCTTGCCTGAGGCTTTTCAACTTTTAATCGAATTTGCAAGAAAGACATCTTACCCTACCTTTTGAAGTCACAGACTATGTGTATCATGCTTTATCATATATCTAATAATTATATAGCTACATATACCTTCTTACTACGCAGAGTATACGGCCTTAGTGGACTCAAATAGTTTGAGTCCGGTTGTCTTTGTGGCGTCGTTACGAGTATCGATATCTCAATTTCTGCATCTCTTAGAACTTATCTTAATGACTCGCTTTGAATTGTCTACTTGGACAGGTTTCTATATATTAGCACTGAGCATATCTGCCTTCACAAGTGCATGAATCTGAGAGTTAGTAAATGTTGCTCGTAGGCTCAGCATTTCTGATTAACATATGCAGAATGCAAGAAAATGGTCATAGACGGAAAAAATAAAACGTACATCCTGAATAGAGGCACTGATGAGTTGCCTTACTTCCAATGCTAACCAAACTTTCATCATGTTGAGTGAATCTTCGCTCTGAAGTAGCTTCTTCCCTTCCTTCAGTACACCTAGTTTTCTCAAAACAGGCAAAGAGCTGTTGGTTAGTAAATTCTTGAATTTTGGTCGGCAAATATGTGAGACTCATATTCTGAGCTCAAGCATTGCCTATCGAATAGTCAAAAAGAATTGCAAATACGAACCTTGCAAAAAGATCTAATTGGGGGTCAAGTTGCCTGCCAATTCCCTCTAGCAACAATATCGCGACTATGACAGTTATGAAATCACCTTCCATCCTCACATGATGGGTCCTCACCATGGAGAGAACTTGATCAAGTAAGTCCCCGATGCTAATGTTCCCTAGAGTAAATGTTCTCTCTTTCATTCTGTCAACTAACTTCTCAACTTTGAGGGCAAAAATCTCCTTATTGATCACGGTTTCGGGTGTTCTTGATCTCTCAACCATCAATTCGCCAGCTTTATAGCCATCAAATTCTGATAAAGCTTTGAACAAATCAATGAAATTTATTCTGTCTTCATGGTTGAGTTCAGTTATGAGCCCCACATCTAGAAAAC